>JAODAC010050063.1:0-54821 GCA_027575185.1 Mimaenictus wilsoni
AGGTTGGTTAGGTTGGTTAGGTTGGTTAGGTTGGTTAGGTTGGTTAGGTTGGTTAGGTTGGTTAGGTTGGTTAGGTTAGGGGACCTTTGGTTAAATTATAGTAGGTAAAAAAAAACAAAAACTTAAAGCAGGCATTTTCAAATTAAAACATAAATTTTGTCATGTTGTAGTAATTTATGATTAGTTATACCCTTACTACAACTTAGATTAGGTTAGGTTATGGTAGGTAAGCTAGACTCCTAAGACATATTCCCCACACACGAGAGTTTTGTTCTGCATTTCGCACACAGACGCGTCTGACGCTAAGTGCCATATTAAATCCGCCGCTGCTTGTGGGGTGGTTGGTGTGACTTGGCGGTGGCAGCTTATGCCGACGTACTCGAGTTTGTCGAAGCACATACAGCCGACCGACGTATTTCGCGAATATTAGCATTCATCGTCGCCGCCGTCACGGCTAACCATCAGCGCCAACCGTCTCCCCTGGTTTTACGCTACATTCACCTGCTCCGTTCACCGTATGTATTATAACAATGCTAATTAATTACCCCGCCCCCACAGTGTGCGTCGAGTATACGTGCCAATACCACAAATTTCCTTTTAGATAATAATTAGTTCTTGAGTACTATTTCATTGACGTTTTAATATTACTAGAATTGAATTGTACCGGAAACACTGTTTTATTAAGACAAGTTACTCCAGGAGTTTTTATTTCGTTATAGAAAAATATATTGAACAAGGTTACTATGAAGTTATTTCATAGTTTTATATTGTTTAAGATCAAGGAAACACAGGTGTACCGAAGAGTATAAATGACTCGATTTAGTTGGCGGAATAACAAGACAGACTAGAAATTTCTTCTACAGACTTTATTTTTGCAACGTTTAGCAGATTGTTTCAGCGTCAGTCATATCGTTGTATTTTCAAGATTAAATCTGAGAGTCTACATTTTTTCTACTACTGTGTTGTTATATGAACAATGTTTTAATAATTGTGAATAAGTAATGATATACACATCCTACCGCTGATCGCAACAGTACTAATAGATAATGTTGTTCTAGGCAAGTAAACTATGTAATGTGATCATAGAAGATTCATAACTAAGGCCGCGGCGTGGATATGTGAATGTTGATAGCACACACCCCAATATCAAAAAACTAAATCTAATAATTATTATGTTCACATATAATTGTCATAGTTATAGTATATTATGCAACATACAAGGAATCCACATTATTCACTTGTATGACTGGCAGCAGTAGCCTTCGGCGGGTGCCACAATTTGTCATACTCAAAAACAATACATAACATTTTCTGCTCGTTCCCCTATTATCATATTGTTACATAGGATTAAATCAACAATATTGAATTTGAAAAGTTAGAATAGAACCTACAAAACTAACAATAGTTATAAACAACTACCCCAAAAAGAACAGAAGTAAAATGAAACGAATACACTAAATTTCGCCGAAGTAAATAAGCAATTCAGCAATTCATTCGTAATCATAAAAGTGCCCTCTTCTCAGCCTCGCATGCCGACTAGCCCGCGTCCCGGTTGTTATCTAACATTTTTATTCGCCTATAAATATATAATACGGCGCTCCGGTTTCCGCTTTTCCGGCGTCGCCGGCAGCATGCCTGCTCCACCTAATCCGGCTTCGCGTACTCTCACACACACACATCAATACACTCCCACTATCCACACGTATGTATCTACACACCGACAACGTCCTGATTTTGTATTCATCCGTACGAACGAAATAAATTCCTGAGTCTCGGACAAATGTCGCTATAGCCTGCATCGAGCAGTCGCGCTGCGTCCGCCTTAAATAAAGATATGAAATCTTTGAATCTTTGATTATTCGGCGAACATATGCACGCATATCGGGAGCATAACATCATAATCCGATCAGAGTGGAAACAGAAGTATAGTAGAAGAATTGGTGAAGGAGCCGGATAGTAATCGTTTAAGTTACTTTCCTTTCTCAATTTTATTAGTATATATGAAAATACTCTAGGGTAATCCAAAAACGTTGCTAGAAAATATTTACAGAATGTCAAAACGGTAAATGTGTTAAAGTTAAATATAATCAAAAATTAAAAAGTAGTTAAAATTTATTCCGATATATATTATCAAGCCTTTTTGGAAATCAATAAAAACCACGTGTGCTTTGACGTCAAAAGGTCACAGATTCATGCAGTTTTTATTGAAGTATATCTAAATATATTTTTATGATTTAATCATTAAATTCATAATTAAATACAACAGTTATTACTGGGAATGTTTTTAAGACTGAGATAATAGGCTTGTGGATAGAAATAAGATAAATATGGAATGTAAATAAGAGGTTACTGTACTTGTTATTCCATTTTAAAACCAACATTTAGAATATCTATTATTATTGCCTTGTACCACAATGAACAGTCCTTAAAACTTGTAAGTCGTGATAGAAGAACATATAGTAAGAGTTCAAAATGAGTCCCACCTCCAGATTTATGAAATATGATAGCACAACCTGATATAGCCCATCTTTCAAGTTGAAACAATATTAAAAAAACATATAAAAAAAACAAGAAAAGCACAAATTGGAATATTAGTTTCTAAGCCTTTGCTAAATTCTGCTCGCATTCATCAGTTTTACTTGAAAAAGATATTTTTTAAATTGATACCTTGCTCTAGAACAGTATTTCCCAATTTTTTGGTACTATGTCCCACCTTTTAAAAAATTGTATGTCCCCTCCTAAAACCGTTCACTTCAGAAACATGATTGTAAGGTTTTAGGAAGGTATCACAGAAATTGAAATTCCAAATGATTGTAACAACAATTATTCCATTTTAATTGATTTTCAGAATTTAATGAGATCGAACTGTTTTAACGGCAGCTTCTTTCTAATTAACACGATCTGAAAGCTATGAAACACTACTGCAATTGCGATACATTATTCAGTTACGAACAACTGAATTATTTAGAGAGATTTTCAAATGGCCTGATGTATCTGCGAGAGACGTACAATTCGAATATTTATTTAGCGTAATAATTTTTAAAAATTCTTCCTCGTGCGAAAGTGTGAAACTCGTGATGAGCCTATTTTCGAATTGCCCATGTAAACAATCACGTCCCCTTTTGTGGGGCAAAAGAGTATTCTACTCTTCTTTCACAAAAGCAATTAAAATAATTATAATGAAAATAACCGTAAAGTCAGTACGGATATAAGCATAATTTATTCTAATCATTAGATACATTAGACTAGTTTATCCAGTAACATTACAGATTTGTGATTAAAGTTTGGTGGAGGTGCCGGTATAAAGTACTAAATTAGACAGGTACTGAAAAAGGAGAGTATTGAAATCTAATCAAATTTTTCCTGTGAGATTTCACATTATCCAACCTAACCATACCTAACTGAATATATCATCTAATTTAATATAGCCTAATCTAAAGAAATTTAACCGTATCCAACCTAAAATGACTTAATCTAACCAAATATAACACAATATAAGAATATATAACTTAATTTATGCTAACATAACCTGACCTAAAATAACATTATTAATTCCTTCTGTGAATCATACAAGGAATTTATCAAAATGTATGGATTAGACTAGTTTATAGAAGATGCAACTAAGTACTTCAAATAATTAAAAATATAATTTGATAATGCCGCACCTTTATTAATATTTGATACTAGAAGTAACCAAATACCGTATTATCCTCCGATTTCGTAAGATAAATAAAAATATTTATGAAATAATAAGAATAGGTGACAATTGAAGATGGAATAAGTTATTATATTTATTTGATGATTTATATGATAAATATTTATAACACTTAAGAAAATAATACACAAACCAATGAATCTTACTTTATCACTTTGACGAAGCCGAAAGTTCAAGAATCCAAACGGTGCCGTTGACAAGTGTAAAGCCGAAAAACCACGCCGGTGGTGGCGGGTGCCCGGAGGCGGCAAACCGGCAGGGAGAGATACAGATAGTTGTGGGCCAAAGTAGAAAGAGATTTATTGTTATTTCGGCGGGATTTCACGGCGTGTGGCGTGTGCGGTGGCAGCGTATGTCCACCACCACCACTGCCGCCAAACCCACCGGCATCGCCGAGCCGCTGCCGCCATCACCCGCTTCACTCGCAGCACGCTCAATCGGCCACCGACGGCGGCGGTAGTGGCGGCGGCCGCTGTATTTGCGGTTGCGGACAAATCCGCTCCGATGAAGCCTATTATCACCGGTTAACTCCATCGCCGATAAAACTCTCCACGCCGCCGCCGACGCTCTGTAAAACACCTTCAATACCACCGAGGCCGACATATACCGCCCCTCGCACAACATAAAATCACCACTCGAACCTCGGCAATTACTTGCCGACGTAATTATTAGCTAAATCCAATGATAATAAAACAGAATGAAAGGGCTGAGATGAAATTAGCGAAAGGTATTGGTGGTAAAGAACTATGGTGATAGAAAGTCGCAAAAGGGGGCGTACGAAATTAAATCCGGTTTGTCAAATTGCCTTCGAATGTGATACATATCGAGTGCGTATTAGGTGTAATTTATCTCGCCGTCATCGAGTGGCAGCGGTTTGGTTGGCGGAGGGGTGCTCATTAATCACGGGATGAAATCGGAGATTCGACGCGTTTAAGGGCGGCAGCGGCAGGCATGATGGTGCAGGCGTCGTCGGTAGCTGCTGTAGCAGGCGAACAAAAAGATGCTGCAAAGCCGCGTACGTCCTACGTCGCTTTATTTCGTAGAAGAGGTGCCAACTGCAAAGTCGTGACAAATCGTGTGTGATACTAGTACGCGCGATTGCTTCCATTTTATTTATGTTACTGTAATTAATCATTTAGATAATCACAATTTAATTTGATTTTAATCATGTTACAGCTGTATTGATGTCGATATTTATTTCAAAGGATTCAAATGTGTTTTATTGTCTAATGTAACTTAACACAACCTAACTTAACGTAATTTATTCTAATTCAATATAATCTCAGCTAGTCTGACATAATATATTCTAATCACACCTAATCTAACCAAACGTATCCTAAGCTAACCTAACCTGATATAATACAACCTAATCTAACATAACATAAACAAATCCAAACTAATCTAATATAATATTACCTGATATATATACATCTGGGCAAATATAAATAACATGCAACTTAAGACAATCAAATCAAATCTAGTCCAACTTTATTGGACCTAATCAAATTTAACATAACCTAACTGATCGTAACATAAATTGACTATTCAAGTTTAATCATGATTCGTTTACGTAAATAAAAATAAAATTTCCTAATACACATTGTTGTGTGTATATGTTGTGGGTCAATTAATTTAATATTATATAATAATGTAATGTATAATATTAATGTAATATAATGTAGGGCAATCAATCCTACTGAAATAGCCTAAGTTACTAGAATCTAGCCTACAGAAAACCTTTAGAAATACAATTAATTTGTTCTAAGGAAGAACAATCTTAATACTGTATAATATATATTAACCTAAACAAAAAATATATTATTATTAGGCCGAACAACAAGGTGTACGGCAATTTATATTATGACATTTGGATCTATTTTTATTAAAGATACCTATCACCAGATGGCGCTGTTTTCCTTCTACATAAAAAGATCAATAACGAAAGTCTACGTCTATGTACGACTGAACAATTTTCCTTTTCCATTTATTTGTTACTCTAAGCGTCATTTTTAAAATTGTTAAAATTGTAAATAGCCACAAACTTAGAATGGTTATAATTAAAGTTTAGATACGTGCCTAAGAAGTTGCAAGTGTTTGTGATCAGCATCCCAATAAGGTCTCGGCCTTAAAAAATCAAAGAAAATTTTTTGTTGATAAATTAAGCAGAATTGGAATGGAAATTGCGACGCCAGGTTTTTGAGGATGTAAATTATTGTCTTTCCGAAGTTGTTCCTCTTTGATGCTCCACATCTTCTGGAAAGTAACAGAAACACGAAACACGATGACATTTATGAAGTGGATGGAAGATTTGAAACAAGGATGAGAGAAAATAAGAATTTTGAAATTTCTTAACAAGCAACCCACTCTACCCACGTGAAATATGCCACCCACAATGCATATAGGGTTAACAATAAGTATATGATATTTTCAGAATATGATTTTAATTCATAAATATCCTCGACGATTATAAATTAATCACTATTGAAATTTAATTAATTTTAGCATGAATAGAAAATGGCTTGATAAAGTTATATACACATTCATTCATAAAATAAAATTATCTATTCAATACTGAATATTTCGAAATATTAAATATGATTTAAAATCGTCAGTAATTATAAATATGTTTCGATGTTACTAACTTTCGGCATAAATTGTTTGCCTAGAGATCTTTGTAATGTAATAAAACACAAAGTTGCAACTTGTGCATGTTTGAGTGAAGCAAAACCAGGAAAGGTAGAAAGATGAAGTGATAACCGCACCTATGGGACTCGTTCGTCGATGGATTTGACGATGCTCGATCTCGAAACTTTCCACCAAGCGGCGCCGTGGCGAGCGCAACGACTGCAATACGACGGCAGCAGCATCAATAAGCCATCCACGAACTTCTTGCAACTTGCTGGCCAAACATGGCGTACACCGCAAAACCACCCCTTTTGCTGCCACCGACCGCCAGACGGCCCCCCTCGCGCACATCACGGAAAACCCAAAACGCGCCTCCTCATCATTGCGCGCCCACCGCCGATGGAATTCAACGTCGAAACGTAATAACATCATTCATTTCGTTAGGCTTTTTTCCCGATGAGAGGCTTCTCATCCGACGTTCATCCCACCGCCCTTAACCGCCCCCTAAATACTCCTAACCCACCCCATACCTCGAAAAAATCATTCTGTGAATAGATTCGGGAGTTGCAACGAAATAACGAATGGAAATTCGCCACGATTTCGATCACACATCACATATCTCCAGCAATGAGTGAAAAAATAGAAAGAGAATTGAAAGAGCAACCCACTATATGCAGTATATAAGGATGCAAGGCATAGTGCGAATTAAAACAAAAGTGTAGATATGGTCATCAACTTTGACATAATTCATAAACAGTTGAGAAAATTGATCTTTTATTAGGCTATATATACACATTAGTCAATTTAGAAGTGAAATATAAAAACTTAAAAAAAATCTGAAATAAAGTCCATTATAATTCGGTAGGACAAACGAAATTTTGATCTCACATCACTATCACACCCAATGAAAGAAACCAAGAATATTGAATTTTCTTTCAAGCAACCAAGCATGATTGTTTGGTTAGCAATGTGTATATCGGGATCTCTACGGTGATTTAATTCATTGGCGACAAAAAAAAGCTTTTACCAAATTTATTTGACTATATGACCACTAGTAAATTTAGAACTGAAAATAATTTGCATTATTATTCGGTAGAAGCATGAAATAACGAGTGGCAAATGCGTTCACGCGTCAGATATCACCCTCAATGAGAGAAATTAAGAATATTGAAATTTCTAATAAATATTTCTAATAGTATACAATATTTTATTGGCATGTTTCACATTCATGCCAATATTTTACGTCATAAACATTAACATTTATATATAAATTTATCTTAAAATAAAAATGAAATAAAACTAGATATATACAAAAACAAACAAAAAAAAAACAATAATAGTAATGTGCACATGAATACCTTATACTCTAAACTTTTTCCTGCCTCACACAACCTTTCTCCAAGTGCCCTTGTGTCGTTCCTTTCTGTTCCTCCCAAGACCTCCATTCGTTCGCATTTGCTTGCAAAATGTTCGCATGTGTCCCATCCCCTATTGCACAGAACACGCTTTCTCTATTCTTCTGCTTTCCATGTTTTCCTTCAACTTTCTTCGATTCCACATCTTGCCCTTGTTATTAACCTTTTCTCTTCATTCCCCAAATCTCGTCTCTTATCATAGTGCGGTACCCTACCGATTATCTTCCTCTCCTTATAGCCAGGATTACATCTGCTGTCCCAATCTTTTCCTACCTCTCCTGCTCCTCTGCCATTCCATTTTATGCTTCAACACATATCTTCCATTGGCATACCTTCATTCAGTATCCTCTCTAACCATCTCTCCGACCACCCAACTGCTACAAATGCGTTACGCCGTCGGTCTCTCCATCTGTTCGCATCCACTGTGCTGCACCATTTCCATACAAATCATACTTCCCTCCCATCATCCATATTAGGTACCTTCTTCTCATATCAAATCCATCTGCTTCCCATGCCAAGCTTTTGTGCACTCTCTCCAAGATCTCTTGAGACAAGCAAACACGTACGTCCCATACTCCATCCATCCATCACTCCAACCCACAACTTTCCCCATTTTTCCTTAATCAATGCCCTAGCTTTTGTGGCCTTCTCCTGAACCCATCCTATGTGTTCAACCTATTAGCTTGTATAATTTACCACGATTTCTAGGTATTTGAATGTGTCCACCCTCTCGATACTTTTTTCTTACCAAGAAAATCCTTCACTGGTTTGATTAAAAATTGGTATACATATAGAATAAGACTAGAAGCTAATTATACTCATAAGAGTGGAAGCAACTCTGAAGTGAGGTCCTTAAAAAGGACTTTGAAAATTCAACATGGCTTTAATGCATTTACGTTCAGCATCTGACATGCGTTAGCTTATAGCCCTATTTTACACGTATTCCAATGTTTACGCAAATCTAAATGGTTGACTCCGTAGCATCCCCTATATAAAAAATTGAAAACATCGGAAAACAACAATTATTCAGGAATACTTGTTATTACAATTCGACAGAAGTAACGAAATAACGACTGAAAATGCGTCATGATTTCGATCACACATTACATGTCACCCTCAATAAGAGAAAATAAGTATATTCAACTTTCTAACAAGCTACCAATTTTACGCAAGTGAAAAGTATGCAGTCTATCATGCTTCATTGGCCAACAGTGTGTATATATGGTTATATACGATACCTTTAGTTAGTAGGCGACAGAAACTGTCTTTAGAACTTTTATTTGACTTGATAATATGAAAAAAAAATTCTGAAATAATTTGTATTATTACTCGGTAGAAGCAACTAAATAACGAATGTAAATTCGTCGCGATTTCGACCACACATCACATATCACCCTCCCCAATGAAAGAAAATGAGAATATTGAACTTTCTAACAAGCAACCCACGTTACACATTCGAAATATGCAACCCACCATACGTATTAGGTTAACAATGAGTATATGTGCTTGCATACTTATGCGAAACGCAAACGAGTGGTAAATTCCGTTTAGTTTCCGCTGCGAATACGTCGCCACATCACATCATCGCTCGCCCGCTGTTGTCTTCCACGTAAAATGTATTGTATCATATGACAGCGGAGGCGGGAAGCGGTGGCGGCTGTTGTCGCAGCGGTGCTGGAGGTCGTCATTGTTATGCGGCACGTCGAACGCGATGAAACGTTGGCGGCGTGCACAACGAAAAACACGCTTCGCATTTCCATCCTTGTCCTTTGGGGAGAAGGGGGCCGGCATGGGTGCCACCCCCGTGTGCTTGGCGGCATTCCATTAGTCGCATATTCGACTGGAATTGAATATACGTCTCGCGCTACCAGCTACCAGCAGTGGCGAGAAGTTTAACGTACACTAGTTGTATATGTCTAGCCGACTCAGAACGCACGTAGAAACAATCATATATCTGTCACCTGCCGGCAGCTATGTTTATGAGCTCGTTTCTTATTCTTAGGGAGGTACAAGGTAGACGTGCGGATGGAAACAAACATTTCATAGTTTCGCCTTCATTTTGTAGCCATCTTTTTTACGCACATTTTCTGTCCATCATTTTTCACCTTTTGTCATCATTTTAATTATAGTCATTTCTGAATTTTGGGTTTTGCTTGGTTTTACTAAAGAGCTTAAAAGTCTTTTTAGGACACTAATAAATCTGGTATCATAAGATTATTGTATCTAATTGAGAAATAAGTGGATTGTGTGATAATTGTTATTATCAATCGACAATTAGCATAACATACATTTTTAGAATTTTAAAACAAATATATCAGCATAACATAAGCGGAAGGTACACAACCCAAAATAAAAATTAGGCTAACAGTAGGTATATGAAGTTGCATACTTTTCGCCAAAAATTAATAAGATTCACAGGATTATAGATTTTTATTTTCTTATTTCTACATGTTTATTTAAAATGATTTCTCGTGTAACTTTTGGTACACTTTTGGATGAGTTATTTCAATTATATATTGTTTTTTTTTAAGTTTTCCGTTTTTAATAATTATACAATGAGCATAGTAGTGTTTTTATATTTACATTCTCCTTCAATTGAATTTGAATTAACAATTAAGTAAAACAAGTTGTAAGTAAAGTAAAGTTTGTGTAATAATTTCTCCATAATGGGAGAAAAAAAAAACATGTGCCTCTCGGGTATCCCGACAAAAGTGATAACTTAAACTATTTCTTTAGAAGTGCAAAAGATATGCCTACTTTATTAATTAAATTTTATAGATTTATATAAGTGACACGCACTAAGCAAGCACTAGGAGAAGGCAGACAGACAGGCGCCGTCACCGTTACGCTGAGAAGCGATATACCCTCCGTAAAGTAGTTATCAATTCAAAAATATTAATCATTTGCTCTCGACCGATGACCCTAACAAATAACCTCAAGAGGTTAAATTAAACAGAATAGCAATAAGAGATAGTATGTTTCTCAAGCTGGCATAATTCACACATGAAAAATGAATAACGGATTGTTAGTTTCTAAAGTATTTGCCGCATAGTCGGCAAAGCAAGCGAACGTAGGGATATTTTCCTTCAGAAACAAAAAAAATAACACAGGTTGGTAACTTTAAAATTTGCAATGTTAACATTATCTCAAATATATCAAATATTCTTCCATGCAAGATTTGTTGCTAACTTCTCAACCCAAAATTAACTATGTGTATCAGATTCTGATTGATTGTCTCATTATTCTGAGCTTTCATAGGACATTCAATGTATCTATAAAGAAATAGCAGACAGAGCATCTTCGGTAAATTAAACCAATTGTTAGCTATCGAATTAAATTCCAAGTAATCTTATCCTACTTTAAGGAAATTTAACAAGTAATTTGACACAATTAACAACAAACACTTATACCGTTGGTGTAGAGTTTTGAAAAGAGATATAAGAGGCAAGGGTTTAGAATATTTGCAAAAAATATGTGGGTGAATTGAATTTAATTTGAGAGATTGTCAGGTATTGCCTTTCTCGAATCCATCTGAAGGAACCTAGACTTGTGATTAGTTCACTTGTATAAATTAAAAAAAATCTATAAAATCCTAAATTTAGCCCACCTGGGCAACACAGTTGGTAGTGCTTCGGCTTACCACGCAGGCGGACGGGGTTCGAGTCCCCGGCGTGGGCACCCCACATGTGTGTATTTATTATTGATAAAAAGTCACACAAAAAATCACTTAGAAAATTCACACAATTAAAATTCACTCACATAAAAATCACAATCAAGAACCATTCAACAATCGTAATGCGCAACTAATGCCAAAAATAATAAACAACACACAACAAGAAACCACTGACAGCATTCACACTATCACTCCATATCAAGGTCCAATATCAACAGCACAACAATAACAACATCACATTTACAATCGCAATAACATGTAAACAAAAATAAACAATAAAAGACAAAAATGTATTCTAGGCTGAAGGACCAGTTAAGTCGATGGCCAGATCTCCGGACCAAATACATTATTATTATTTTCCTAAATTTATTTTATTTTTCATCAAACTAATGATAAATGAGGCTACTTATATCGCGAACTTCGGGTTGTATGCGCATAGAGAATCACAAAACTTTTGCGGAAAAGTCTCGAGTGCAAAGAATTAAATTATAACCAGTATTGTTTATTCTAACTAATTCAATAGTATGAACCAGTTGTCGATAAACTAGGGCCCCTGCAGTTTATCGAATACTTTTCTAAGGCTTGTGAAGCATTAGCTCAAGTCCAAAGAAGTAGACTTATGGGTGCAGGACGAGGGATGACGAATTGTTAAACTTCTCTAATTATTGTTTTCATATCATGCTATTATTTTATTATAAATTCATTTCTTTTCCTAAAAATGCTAGACAATATTTATACTCATATATGATATAATTCAGGAATGAGATTTTTATGATCGGGCCAGTCAAAGTGTTGATTTTTTTGCCTGACCACACATCGACCCGCATCACTGTTTTTGAGGACCCCCTGATGCTGGGCCTATGGTTCAATTTCTCAAATTGGGCGTCCGTCTTAGGCATAAAATGCTTCGCTAGGCACAAAAATATGTTCGGCGGGCCGCAGGTTGCTCGTCACTGATATAAAAACATTATTCAACTGTTAACTTGTTAATTTTGAAAATAGCACCCCGTCCGAAAACGGTTCTCGACCCCTGTTATAAACTTAATACTAACTATTCCAATAGTTTATACTGAACAATAGTGTGAAATTCCAACGAAATATAAATTAATATAACTTGAATCATGTTGAACACTTCCAACTCCTAATCTATCTTACCATACCTTGACCTACCCTAATTGAACCTACCCTAACTATACCCCACGTTACTTCCGTGAATATGTTCTAATCTAACAAAACTTAAAACAATTTTGACCTAAACTTATAATAATTTAACCTAACTCAATGTAACCTAACTAACTAGATAAGGATTGATGTCATTAAAACTAATATAAACTTTTTTTTCCAATTATAATCAAACGAAACTTTAAACTATTCATTTATTCCAACTCTACCTAATCAAAGCACCAAAGCTATCCCATCCTATGTTAGCCTACCCTAACCTATCCTAACATACCCTAATTGAACCTAACCGAAATATATCCATGCTAACGTTATTTCCGCCAACCTGTTCTAACCTAACATAACTTAACCTACTTTTATCCTTAACTTATAATGATTGAAACTAACCCAATGTACTCTAAGCAGAACTGATATGAATAAAACTAATATAAACTAAAGTTCATCAAATCACAATCAAATGAAACTTTAAACTATACTATCCAAAGTCATCAAGAAACTCGAAAGCAAGTTTAATTTTTTCGCAATTAAAAATTCAGTTGCCTCTAATACAACGAAATAGGAATTCGCAACAAAATGTGCAGGAAACTTTAATAAACTTTCATCCAGATCAAACTCGTTGCGCGTAAAAAGAATCATGCGATGTCGAAAAGTAGAAGTGGAGAAAAGTAGAAATCTAGTAAAACTTTCCCTAATGCTTTCTTCCTTGCAGACTTCTAGTGGTGCGCGCCCAGCATGTTGCGATATTAATTTTTTTTTTGCCTTGTTCTGGGCTTCTTACTACTCCTCGTCTCTTCATCGTTGTGATCTCTTTTTCATTGCACCCGATGTTCCGTTTAAAAAATATATAAGTGGGTTTAAAAACATGTAAACGCGAATGACGATGTTGCATATTATGCAAAAGTTTAGTGGTTTTGTAAACAAACTCATTGGCAAGTTGGGGTCAAGAGTCAATAATAATCTAGAAATAATATGATATAATAATATGAACCTACAATTCGTAGATATACGAATAAATGTAGATATAAGTTGTAACGAGACTAACTTAGCGAATTAACAACGCATTTGGCGCGGAAATATCAGAGTACATCAATTAAACGTATTTAAGCTGCAGCAAAACGTAAATACTTACCGTTCGTGGAGCCTGATGAATTCGCTGCGAACGTTGCACTCACGTAGATAATTGTGAGGATGATGAAAACTCGCGAAAAGTTCGCACTAAACTTTCTAACTTTCATTTTTAAACGTTTCTAAAATGTTCGTTCTAACAAGTTTTTTTTTTAATTGTATTTATTATTTACTAATAGTCTCCTTTCCTTTCGTAAGTTTTTTAGTTTTCCTTTAACGCGTTTGCTTCCGATTTTCTATAGGTTTCGAAAATGAAAAATGTTGCGAGATTTACGCGCGTTTTCGCACTGGTAAATTTTGGGGGCGCGTGGCGTGTGTTGCCGACGTCGCGTCAGCCGATGCACTGACGACAGGGACGAGAGCGCGCGAGATCGCGCCGCCTGACGCTGAACAGTCGCTGCAGCCGCCGCCGCCGCCGCTCTCACCTTCACTCATGCGCGACGCGCCGCCACCGCCGCCGCCGACCTGGCCGCCTACGCCAATGGCGAACCGCAAGCCGGCCGCCGGAAAACCAATGGGTGAATCAAAAGACGCTGCATGGGTGGGATCACCGCCTCTCGGCGGGCCGCGACCGTACATCTCTACCACCGTCGCTGTCGCACCCCCTCTTGCTCGTTGCCGGCGGCGGCTGTAAGACGCGCGTAATTAGGCGCCGGTCGCAATATGTGGTGGCCTAGGCCGTTGGTTTTGCGAATACCTAGGCGTACCTGATAGATAGCCGCGCGTCGGTAAAAAGCAACCGCCAACGACGTGCAATTTTGTAGATGGCAGTTGAGATGGTTGTGTATTTCTGGAAATAAAGTGAAAATTGGTTGGATTCAATTTTCTTATGCAAGAAGTTTTTTGAATTTATTTAGTTTATGAATTAAATTTTCATAACTTGATCTTAAGTCGTATTTTCTTAAGCCTTTTAAAAGTAGGTTTGTAATTGGTTATTTGAAGGTATTTTCAGTAGTTTTTTTTAATTATATTATTCTATAAGATTCTTAAAATATTATATTGTACAAATAGTACCCATTTCCCCAGTAGTATGAGAAATTGCAACTCATGCGAGGGAGGAAAGAGCATTATATGCGCGTTGTATACAATAATGTTTCTATGGCTAAATGACTAAGAAAATTATAATTGCTTAATCAAAAACGATGCTAACATATGTACATAAACATGTATAAACAAATTTAAGCGAACTTACGTGGACTGTACCACTTTGCGGCAAAAAGTGGAACAAACCGAGTTACAAACGAGTACACCAATATCTGTCAGACATGGTATGCCAAAGAATATCTACCCCAGTGCTGGCGAACCTTTTTGAAGACCCCACGTCTTCCAATAATTTCAAAAAGAATTATTTTCTTAATCTCCAAAGATAGTGTTATTGAGACGTTCTGACTCAAAAAACAAAGTGATATTTCTTAATTTTATTCCATGGTCTCGTGCTTCTGAATGTAATTATTGAAATTTATATGTGATTCCTTTTATACGTTAATGATCAACATTGTTAAAGCCTTTTCGAGAGAATCGCATACGCGACAGTATTATAGATAGCTCCATGCATTTGGTCTAATTTACAGCGATTTCCTTGTTGAAGGTTTTTCCAGCATGCATGGAACAGTCTTTGTAGACCATCTTCATTATTTGTGAATATCACAAAATTCTGAATCTCCAATAGTTAGTTGACATATATAATTAGTGGTCACAGCTTATTTAGTTTAGGAATAGATCCATTCATAACCTACCCCGATTTAAGCTACCCATGCAAAGTTAACCTACTCCAATATCGATGTTTCCGAATTCTAAATAATCCAAACTAGTTTCTCAATGAATACATACATGATGACAATATACACTTTCACTTAAGCTATCATTATTAAAGCTTATACAACCAAGGAACCACCCTGGACCAAATTCCGAATTATTTTTTTGTTTGATTTACTAAGCATCTACTATGGTCATTAGCTCTTTTCAATTCATTTTAGAAGAAGACTTCACTTTACTATGCATACCCACCGAGAATCAAACTCTGGACCTTGTGGACATAAGTCAGTAGTCAACCACTGTGTCACTTGGCTAGACATTTGATTATTCTTTTAATTAGGTTTAATATGACTAATCGCATTGAATATGAATTGAATGGAGACAAGGACCACTTAAGCTTATTTGAACTAGCTGAGGAAACAAAATACATTTGGTAAACTTAATTTACTAACATATAACCTTGCTATTTCTAGCCTAAAACGGAATAATATTGGATATACTCCTACTCAAATACCAAATACTAAATTACAGCCAGTCTCAAAAAAGAGAACATAACCTAACCGAACCTAGCCGAATGTAACATAATAATAATATGCTTGCTTTACATAACTTAACATTATCTCTGAGAAAATACCCCCACAAACTGGCCTAGTCAAAGTAATCGAAATTATCATCTCATCAGAGAAGTGCGAAGTGAAATTAAAGACAAACTTATCCAAAATTATTTACAAACGGAACGAACTTCATTTGTGTATAAGAATATCAATGTTGGTGAAGATTTAAGTAGCTTTCAGTTAGTGACAAGAGAAAATTCCCCAGATAACTCAACACTAGATGATCTGTCAACACGCGTCATATTCCATCCGTGGGTAGCGGGTATGCAACCCACACTGTCGACTCTTATTTCACACTTGCCTTGTTTCTTACTTCCAGTCAAAGGAAGACGACGCGCTTCCGGTCCACTCCGCTCCGGCTATATCCTCAGACACCACCGTATTCACAACGCCCTCGTTTCTAATCAACATATCCATAAATATAGAATCAGCTTGTTAAAAGCAATGCACTATCTTGTCAGGCTTCGCTATTTCAATTTCCTCCTCCTTGGCATCCACCTTTGGAAGCCATCAAATTGAAGGTGAAACTGAAAGAACTAATTCGCAGCTAGTCAGCATTAAAGTTGTGACCAAACTTTCCTGTTTGCACCCGCCACCTTGCATTAAAAGCGACAAATCGATGTCTTTTGTCCCCTCGTCTCAATGGCAGGCCCTTTCAACAACTCACGCGCCCATCTCACTTTCTTTTACTTAGCTTAACTTAACGCAACTTTGCTAACTAGATTAGCGTGTTGTTCAAGGTTATGTCGGCAGGCACTGATTGAAACAAATGTTGTTGGAGCGACGAGGGTGTTTTTCGGGCTGCACCCTTCAGTCCTTCAGTTTAATTTATCGTTGCATCATCGACGCAAATGGAAGACAAAAAGACAAAAGGACGGGCAGGGAGAGGACAAACATGAAAACAACTAAATTCGTGCTTGTTAACTCGACACAGTTGCGACGATGGCGGTGGCGGTGGTAGTGGTAGTGGGGTGGATGAAATCGTCGAAAGAAAACGAAAACATTTCGATTTCGTATCTGCTACTGGTATCAGGCAAAAATATGGTAGTAAAATATATCGGTCGTTACTACTTTGCAGAACTACTAATAACGGCTGCAGAGCCGATTCGGTATCATCGATTATCAATTCCCAACCGTCTCGTAAATTAATGTGTGATAACAATTGGTTGTTTTTTGTTTGGCTGCGTTTATTGCTGAACGTGAGTAAACAGCAAATATTATTGAACATAAAATATGTCTTATGATTTTGCTTTTTTCGTATTTATTTAGTATATGAATATATAAGATTATTCGTCAGAGCAAGAATACATCGGAATGAATCAAATTATCATAACACCCATCTTTACTACTCAAAGAGCAGAGCTTTAGTCCTATCTTACAATTAGGTATGACCGCTTCAAATCTAACTATCGCAGTAGTCGCGGTTATTATCAAGATTTAATTCCCGGTTTAGAACGTGGGGTCTGCGTTAACAGGGCCTTACTTTCTCACTCAATCAACTGATGTTAATGATGCTCACGTTTACAAGTAACAAAATGGTGTTTATTTGCTTCTCTGTCCAACCAAGTGGCGCAGTGATCTGGTCTATGGCTACTGACCATAAGGTCCCGGGTTCGATTCTCGGTGGGGATGCATAGTAAAGTGAATTCTTCTTCTTATCAATAGTATTAGCCTCTAATATGACTAATTACATTGAAAAAGATTTGAATAGAGCTAATGACCATAGTAGTCGATGCTCGGTAAACTCAAACAAAAAAAATTGCTTCTCGTACAATTAATTGGTGTCGACGACTAACGTTGCGGGGGACGAATTGAAGATAAACAAGAGAGAGTGACAGAGGGTTTTTATACCTTTACTCACCGGAATTTCAGATAAGATGGAGTTCTGATCACCCGAATCTGGCCGCAGAGTGGAAACTTAAAATTTAACTCCATCTCTCTGTTGCGCAGGGATACAATCCCCTTTTAAATACATATTAATCAAGCAAGGCTAGACTAATGCTACGCAATACCACGCTCTTAGTCTTAACGTCGCCTAAGATTAACATACCTCAAGCTATTCAATTTCTTGTGCGTATTGTAGGTAATCTAACATAACCTAAACAACTTCCAATAACTTAAGATCATTTTGGTATCAGACACGAATGTGTCAAAAATATCAATCAATCCGGTTGATAATCATGGACTACGATTATCAACTGAGTATTTCCTCGACTGGAAAAAATATCGACTGGGTATTTCTTTGATTTCATGGTCAAAATTTCTATTTTCTAATAAATCCATAATATCATCTTTATGTAACATTGCTGGTAGTTTCTTAAAGCGATTGTTAACAGCATTTATTTGTATTTTTATGAAGTTTGTTAAAGATAGTATCATCAATTTCTTATATACACTCTAATAAAATGTAATTGCTATCAGAAAAAACCGAAATGTGTGCTGTTAATAATCATTCTTTGAAACAAGCAGCAAAATATCATTTTGAAAGTCGTCACATTCCTCCAGCCGAAGATATAATCAGTCGACATCTAGTCTATTCGATATTTTTTCACCGCCATTTGTTCTGTCGACTTTCTTGTTTAAGTTATTATGGTTTATTTGAATATCGACATTTTGTACCATCGAAAAATTTCTTATAATCAGTCATATACAGTCGAGGAAATGTTCAGCCGACATTTGGCCCAGCAGAAGAAATACCCAGTCGACATATTTTCCAGCCAAAGCAGTACTCACAAGGAGAGTGTCTCAATTGTCCGGGACGAAATTGAATAAAAATTTTTGAACATATTGAACATATATAGATATAATTTGGGTTGAAGGGATTTTTCGTCATTTTGCAAGTTATATATTACTTTAATAGCAAGCCTCGTCGCACAGTGGTCCCCATCAAATTTGCCGCATAAATATTTCCAATTGAGCTAGAAAGTTGAAGTTTTCAGTTTATTCATAGTGCTATATCTGATTGATATATTAAGTTTCGTAACATTTGTTCATCAGGAAGGTCATTGTTAATTTTTATTTTACTTCTTTGGTACCTTCTGGTGGTCTGATCATGTTGAAATTTCGTTAAATTAGCTGCCTAATTCTCTTGAACCATATGTGACTCTTCTGACTAAAATATATTTCTGCAGATTATGTTAACCATGAGTTTTTTTTTTTAATTCCTGATGAACAAATGTTACAAAACTTAATTTATCAATCAGACGTAGCACTATGAATAAACTCTGAAAATTTCAACTTTCTAGCTCAATTGGAAATATTTATGCGCCAAATTTGATAGGTCGGGACCACTGTGCGTCGCAGGCAAACACGTTGACAGGCAGGCACTTTGACGACTGCGCCGTGAAACCAAACGGCGTAGCTTGCTGTATCTTGTTTTATTTTGCAAACTTTTAATTTTTTTTTGTCAAACGGCTCAAAAAGGCGAAAAATCGTGTTGACACAAATTATTTCTAAATGTGTACTACACACTCTGCTTGTCAGTTTTTGCGACTTTCTTAATCTGATGCGTGATACATTAATTATGGTTTTATTTGAATGTAGCCATTTTGTCCAGTCGAAGAATTTGTCACATTCAGTCGACATTCGTGAAAATGCTCAGTCGACATTTTTTGTTTTCGAATCTGGTAGGAATTACCTAGCCATGTTAAATTTACCTAACCAGGTTATACTGAAATCTACTACAGCCTTAAGATAATTCATCCGAGTTATATATTGTACCTATATATAACAGTTTAATTTTGAGATATTTTCATGTTTTACTTTGTTATTTCATTCCTCCATGAACAACAACAACACAACAATTTGAATTCCCAGGAAAATAAAAGTTATCAAGAATGTTACAATTTGCAACATAAATTGAAATTCCCAAGAAATCAAATCAAAACGCAGAGCCGCAAAAACAATCCAAGAACAATTACAATAATACGCAACAATTCTCATAACTTTGCGATCGCATTGTTGGCTTGTTATAGCAAGCAAATCGCCGAAAAACTTGCCAAGAATGCTGCAACTTAAACGCGGCTTAAAAGCGCATGGCAAACGTACGCAAATTTCATACACTCTTCCAGGCTATCCCCCGGGAACTCTGTAGCCGCGCAATGCGCGGCTTGCGAGATGTAAAGATGCAAAGAAGGCACGCTTGCCGCGAGATACGCGAGAACGTATTAACATTTTCTCATTTTCGCCGCTGACGTAAATCGAAATTGATCAAAAAGCGCACGCACGGGGGGTGGCGCCGATCATACATGCGCTCCATGTGCCTGCATACGTGTATGTGTGGTACGCACATATATATCCAGGAGTTGGTTAACGGAGTGTGTGTAAGTGCGCGAATGTGAAGCGAAATGCGAGGGTAGATGCGATTCGTTGCGATTTTTCTTCAACACGCGTGAGACGGTGGCGAACATTTCGCACGCTTGTTATGCATGACGTTAGTGTTTCGACGCCTCGTGAGCGATTCGCGCGGTGGTAATATAATGCAAATGTGCAGCAGGGCGAGCGGCAGCCATCGCCGACGACAGCGATCTTTGATAACGCGTCTTTTTCCCGCCAGCTATTCGCGTGTATGCCATTCTACGGAGATAAAAAATCTTCGTAAGCGTCGAGAACGAATTAAGAGAAAAGCCTTGGCTATAACGAGGTAAGAATTACATTTATCTTATTGTTAGACATTTTCTTGTTAAAAGGTATGAGTATAGATTGCTTTATCACCTACTTATAAAGTAAACTGATCTGTTTAATGTTGGATAAAATTTAAAATCATGTAAAACGTTAATCCTAATTTACTTTCAATGTGGTTAGATCTATGTTTAGAACATAAAACCAGCTTGAAATAATATGGCCATCGTTGCAGTTTGGGGTTTGACATATGCTCCCACCATTGCTGATATTAACGTAAACAGATTCAAGTTATTTTTGCACGACGGACGGACGCGGACGTGAGTGCTCTCTCATTGTCATAGTCACCGGAAGTACGGGCCAATTTCAACATTCCGAATATTACGATTTTCAGGTCTAGAGGCAAGGCGCACAGTTAAAATATTTTAAAACCCATTATGACCAGGGCTACGTTGATCCACAATGTAGAATCACAAAAAAACGTGGCATCTGAGCGATATACATTTCTGAGGACTAAATGAAGGTGATGATTCACCGACAATACATCCCACTTCTGATAGAAGTGGTAACAGCTTTACCACTTTTAGGTTGGAGGATTTTAGCATTCACCATTTTACTCCTCAAGTCCAGCGTTATTTTACTCTTCTTCTTATGTTAAGCTGGTTACCTTGTGTTTTACTGGCACTTCTCCTGGTATATTGATGTCCAGCTATTGGACCATCTTTTTGCTGGCCTACCGGTGTGACGCTTTCCTTGTGGTCTGCCCTCTTTCGCGCGATCCGGGGATAGCCTTATTTAAAATAACATCTTCCACGCCGACAAAATTTCCTTATATACATTAGTTTGACGGAAAATACTATATTCCAAAACATGCTGTTGCCAAATAATACCTAAAATGTCTAATTTTTGAAGACAAAAAAATCCTTGGACAATCTTGGATAATAAATTCCCGGCTAGCTAGCAGTCGGTAGAGCATGAGACTCCTAATCTCAGGGTCGTGGGTTCGAGCCCCACGCTGGGAGTGTTTTTTCTTTAGGAATATTCATGAATTTATCAGAGTTAACGACTAGTTTTCAATAAGCGATAATAATAAATAAAACAAATTAATAATTATTTATCCAACAGAATACCTCATTACACATCATCGAATTTATTTATAAAACTATGCGTACATGGAAAATTCTCTTCAACAATTTCGTCAAAGAGAATAAGGAATCACTTTCCAGTCATTCAAAGTATAAATGAAATATTTTGAATTAATAATTTCTCAATAACGTTAATTAATTAGAATATCTCTCTAAAATATGCTTTTGCTTCAAAGGAAGGAGTAAATTAGGCGTCTCTCAAACGACGCATGTGCGTTCACACTTCACAAATTTCACGTTAAGTCTGCTTTAAGTCTGCTAACGTCTAAAGATATTTCAATATTCGGCATTAGTTCCGCGTCTATTAGTACCCACTAGACGTCATGCGTGAATGTGCTGCATCAAGCCGTGTGACGATGAATAAACTCTAGCTTTGTCTCCCCGCGCTTCTAAATTTAACGCGTTTATTTGATTAATGCGAGGTTATGTTGGGCGCAACTGATTATCGTTCATCTTTCCAACTGTTCGAATATTCCATATATAGTTCCATAAACATATGAATTTCTATGCATTACTTCAAATTTAGATTTCTACGAATATGTTTGCCAATTATAACTATGTTACAATATATTTATATATAAGTTTAAATTCATTAAACATTTACTCATTCTTTATTTTTCCTGAATTCGGGAGAATTACATTAAGGTAACGTATGTTAACTGTGAAATTAACTCTGAGTGTGAATATAAATATTTATAAAGCCTAAATTCATCTTAAAAATCTAGTGTTAATATGGGTCAAGTTCATCGAAAAATATTTGTGCGATCAGATCATCGTGCACCCCCATTCTCGTCATGTCATTTCATCGTACGATTTTGTCATCGCCTTGCTTATAAAAACAGACGTATGGCTGAATTGTTCTTATAAATTTACAAATACATAGTTCCGAAATAAGCAATATCATGCATTTTTAATTTCTCAACTGTCTAAACAATTGAGCATTCTTCCTTTATAAGTGCAGCGATTATCTGACCTGACGATGAAATCTGACCATCAGACCAAGACCATGATCTGATCATGTTGAAGAAAGTGTCGATGTAGCAGCTTGCGATAAACTGCTCAACTATCAGTTAATATTGTATGTAATACTTCCTTTGACAAAAAGTTAACAACAAATAATAACACTTTGACTCACGTGGTCAGTTTACAAATCAGTCAATTTATCAGCATTCAATCGCAACTTTTTCGAGATCGCTAACGAACGAAAATCGTCCCTCTTGTCAAATTGCTTAGCCCCAGACCTTTAGAAAACTAGGAAGCGCACAGCCGAAAAGAAAACTCGATGTTGTGTTACTCCCGTGGCCATTGCTTCTTGTACTTTTTCTTCCCTTCTTCTTTCGGGGTCTACATCCTCCCAACCTGACTTTCGAAAACTTTTCGCAGCCGCTAAACTCTGGCGTCGATTAAAGTTTATTTTCCCCCGGCGTGGGTGTCGACCGCGCTGATTGATTTCGTGTGGTGCCACCACCTAACCTCAATCGTACGCCATCTATTCGACTCGGCCATAGGACCCGTGTGCGATTAGTATTTGTGTTTTGCCCGTGTTTATTATTTCGATGGCAGCCGCCCGTGGATGCATCGCACGTTCTCCAAACTTGTAAAAGTTATAAAACTCAACAAACTTCTATGCGTGTGTTTGCTTTAATACGCCGCGATTGTTGTGATGCGAACATCTGCACGGCGTAGCCTGGTTGGTTATAGGCGGCGCGTGCCTCACGATCGACGCCAACATCACAGCGGTCGTCCGGAAACTAATGAAACAAATAACGCGGCGTCTTGCTTCCACCTTGCCATGTCGTCTGTTCCTCGGTATCGTCCTGCGTACCAGGATTCAATTACTTTTTAATGTATTCCCAGGCACACACCTTGTTAGCGCAGCGAATTTATTTTATATCGGATTATTATCCACTCACGAAAACCCAACCCACAAGCTCAGCTGAGTTAGCTTTTGTTTTATATTTTAGTTTAGTTTGGGGATTTTTATGATTTTTCACAGCTAGTTTGCTTTTTTCCTTATATTTTAGCAAGTTATGTTTGGATAAGGCAGATTATCCTTAGAGAGGTCATTAAATAATTCATAATTTCCAAATGAAAAAATAAAGTAATATATCCAGCAGAGTACTATTTATAATCATGTCTACAGACTAGTGTTCGATTTTGTTTTATTTTTGTAAAGGTACCCGACCAATAGAATTATATTTGGTCAAGAGCTAGTTGCAGACAGAACTATGGTGCAACTCTGACTGATATGTGCTGAATCATGAGCCAAAGTATGGACCGACGGAAACTGTGTTCTGTACTGTGGACCGAAGGAAACTGTTTGCAAAGAGCTGTTATTTCCTTAATGTATTGAAAAGTGTCGCGTTCTGTACTTTTGATCAACGGAATCTGCATATGCAAACAATACTCCGCTACTTAATATAGTGAAAAGGTCACCTGCTTTTATAATGCCGACGATGAAATGTCTCCACGATGGTTAGCCCGACGTTGAAGTGAGCACGCGATGATCAGCCCGCGAAGAAGTGCCCAACGATGATCTGAACCACAATGATCGGTTCGGCTACGCACCTGCTGTTGTTACAAACTACTATCACAAACTATTGGGAATTACAATCCAAATGTTAGTGTCAGGCGAAGGCGCGGCGCGGCGGCGGAGTTGGTGAATGTGCGCACGACCGTCCCTGAGTCTCGCGTCCCTAGTTCGTGGAGATGGCACAACTTACACAATTTTTTTTTTTTATAAACAATGGCTCATGACATAGTTTGGCTGATAGCTATTGTCATTAATGAGATTCCCATTTGCGGAATCACGGACCTCATTATGAGTTCATTATCATCCGCCGAATACAATCCAGTCCTTCTTAACTATATAAATATAAGCAGTCTTTATTCTGGCATTACACGCCTCAAAATACATTCATTTATAAACACATCCCACAACACAAGAATAAATAAACCTTCTTAACTATATTAACGTTACAAATATAAATGTAAAATACCCAAACAACTTATTAGGATGCGTCCTACAATGCGATCAACGAAAGTCCCTTTAATATATATATTTATCATCTACATTCTATTAACTGACGATAATCTACTATTGGAGTATATACTCCAACATCCTGGAGTACCGTACTAAAGTTGTCGCCTCTGGTTAGAACCTTGATCGTGGAAATGTGGATTCTAATTTCCACCGTATTCGTACCCGAGTTACTCCAGGACTCCTACGTGGGTATACACCTTTGTGCGCAGGTGGCCAAATTGCACACTTCATGTGCCTTGAGAAAGCAACCTTACCTTTCTTATTATTGTACGCTCGAAGCTCATATAAAATCTTCCTCAACCTTGATTCGGTGCTGCATCTTATGGGGTTCTTGACGTGAAACTCATTTCCACAACTGGTATTTTTCTTCTACTCTAACCTTGGTTCGGCGATACAGCTTATGTGGTCCACACCTTTATGGACCCAAGACGTATTCCCTTCATGGTCATTGATGTCAGGAGATCTATTACTATAAAAAATTAAGAAAATTTGACCCTCGGCTAGGTTCACCATCATTGGTTTAAGCGAAGCTATTAAATAGTACAAGATGGCTAAACTATCTTATTAAAAAATGTACTCAATTTAACGACTTATAAGTTTATTGCACATTGAAATACAGATACACTCGTGTGGTTTGTTTGAAACCCCCTTTAAGTTCTACCTCTAGTCTAGTCTCCCCTGACCTAACTTAATTTACTAAAAGTGCTTCACCGAAATCCACCGAAATGTCTAACTATTAATATAGAGAAGGCAAGTTTACGGTTAGCCCTGCTCATGATTGGAAAAGACGCTAAGGACATCGGAGTCCTTTCCGCATCCAAGGCCGCCGCCGTTAGCGCCATCGCCGCCCCCGCCACAAGGGGATATGACACGACGCGAGCAGCATATCAAAAGCGCCGTCGCGACGCGACGCTCACACGTGATGATCAAACGCCGAGCGACGCCCGACACGTAATAAAGCTTGGAAGGTCCTTCGAGGTCTGGTGAAGTCGACACACGACAGAACTCGTGTGACTTCTCCACCTCGCTGAAGGACTACATCAACCATGCTCGTCCTTTTTTGGAGACGATACAAGTTATTTACTCTACATTTGCATCGAAAATTTAAGCTCATCCTCGCACTTTAGAGCTGACACATGTTTTAAATGATGATAACATACAAAATTTAATATGTCTGTATTGAAACGGTTATTTTATATTCTGAGGAGTATTTGGTGTAATTTAATATGATCGTCTTGCAACGTCTGGCATATTTTCTCTATATTGGAGTCGAGTAGTGCAGCTCGTAGCGTTCAGAGAGAGTAGCAGAATAAAATGTCATCAATTTTATATTGCAACTTAAGACTTTTATACGGATACGTGCCAGGAAATGTAGGTCGAAACCGATGGAAAAAGATATTTTACACGCCAAATATTTCTCCGTAAAAATATATTTTCGTTTTTTATTTTTTAAAAAAAGATATTGAGGGAAAGCAGCGATTCAGGACTTCAAATGAATCTAATGAATCAGATATGCGATAAAAAATTTGTATGTAAAATATTGAACGTCATACTTATTCGGAAAAAGCTTAAAATATTGGACATAGGAAAATATGGGAGATTAGACCACATTAGAAGTGTGCAGGATATTGCGTAAGAACTGCAGTATATAAAGGCCTTCGACCAACTGAAAATTCAGTTCGCATCCAGCCCAAAGTTATTCTCTCTCCCCAGTGCCAAGTAAGGTAGCCTTAATGTCTAGATCCTATTGGTGAGTCTTTGGTTGGAAATGATGCTGCAACTTCTCACGCTTCATCTGGAGATACAGAAATAACTCCTGAGGACTACTCTTCGTATCCATCATGAAAACAAAACGCTGCCAGGTGACTGGAAGGATCTTGAAATTCAAATAGCATAAACGTGGCAGCGCTACACAATCTGATATCGTGCCAAAAAGCTATTCTATGAGGACTCATTCACGATTCTTAATGAATCTCCCGAAGGGGAGCTTTGTACACGAATGCCTTTAAACTGGAAACAGCCATTTGTATTGGAATATATAGATTCATCTATGGGAAGAGGAGGTAAGACGAAAAGTCTTGGAGAAGACAAAAGTCTACTAAAACCTCATAGTAACCAATAGGTGCTCGAACTGTCATGGAAGGAGTTAAAAATAGTGGACTCATAATAGGGCATCCCAGTGAATTATTCAGGTTTTGGTACGAGGGCCCAGTGACGTCCGAGCACTTAATCTGCTCGTGAAAGTCAGCTAAAGGTTTGAGATACAACCTCCTTGTCAAGGATTTCCTACTAGCCCATGAAGTGGAGCTCCTTTCATGTTAGGTTCTTAACACCGTAATAAAACAATCTATTGACTAAGCAATAAGATGTATTCTGCGTGAGACACATTCATCGGAATTCGGGATGTTTTTTTATGTCTGATTGATTGGGTTTTTTATTTTGGTTAATGTTTATGTGTCCATTATGAGTTCTTTGTGCGGGGACCGGGGTCAGTGACTGCCACAGAATAATAGATCAATCTGGTCTCAGTTCACAAGGGGCTTGCCCCTTTGCTTCCCCCGGTAACCTGTAACCTACACGGCTGACAATATTGAACATAGAGAAAGATAGAAGATTAAGTGCTAACACGGCAAGACCACATAAGAAGTATACAGTATATTGCACAAGAACTTCAGTATATAAAGGCCTTCCGCGGACAGAAAAGTCAGTTCGTGTCTTGTAAACCACTCTAGATGGCCAAAGTCTATTTGTAAGTCTTTGAAACATTTTTATTTCGTATTTAAAATCTTGACTAATTCTACCTGGTAGTCACGTTATCAAACTTAAGACAGTTTACATTTCTAAAAAGCCTCGATCGTATCACTATCTACAATTTGTGATGTCGAATTTCAGGTTGCATTATTTCATAAATTTCAGATCGAAGACATAATTGTGATTTAATTCATCTACAACTGTTAGCATCCCACTACAACGAAGAATATTAATCGACTAATGAAATCTAAACCGCGAATTGTTTCGCCCTTACTCTTGCCTCCGCCGCAAACCTACCCGTACCCTGTAAACCACCCTCCTTTCCGCAACTAAGGAACTCATTACGCTCACGTCCGGCGGTTGATGGCATGATAAACAAGCCGACGACGTTCGGACATTAGACGTCTCCATTAATTTTAATTAGCCGCGTTTACCTTTTGTGTTTCAACCGCCTACCCCTCCACTGGGTAGTTGGTCGGGATGTGAACGTATGCGCTACATTTCGCATACCTGCTTGCCTTCTTCCTGCGTTATCATAAAGTGTTGATGATCATTAACATCATCATCATCACCATCAGCATCAATGGAGTGGAATGGAATAGGATGCAAAGCGATGGCGCACGGTGTAGCAGTGGCGGCGTCGATTCAGGCCACATGAATACACTAGTAAGAGGTGCGGGTACGCCATTGTTTCCATTCCGTTTGGCGGTTTCAATGTGCATTTATAATTGGCTTTCGGCCGCCACCCGCCGCCCGAACAATGAGGCGCGTAACAATTACCGCATTTGTGGCATTAATCAAGCTAAAGTCGCACGGCGGCGCATCGGGTATATTTTTTCGCAAACCTTCCCGCCGATAAATCATTATCGCACAATGCGAACAGGGTATTGCGCCCCACTGCGATGATTTCATTTCGCACAGCGATTAATTCTTTTTTCATTTTTTTAAGCGCCTTGATTTATTGGTGTTTAATTGATATCTGTTTTGCGATTCCATTTTATGGCAGATAAACTCATTTTATGGGTTTAATTAATTACAGGATACGAAATGCATTTCGTATTGTGAATATTTATTGCATCAAGTTTGTGATTGTATTTTTGTTAGGGCCTGATTACAGTGCAAGCGCGCGACAAATCGCCGAGCTCTGACGTGCGGGTTTAATGCAACCTGGTCTATTGCGCGATTTTATTGACCATTTAGATTTCGAATTTGTAAATAAACAAACGTGATAAGAGTGTACACCGAAAAGTCGACGCCGAAGGGCAGCAACCTGCTTGTCAAAATGCGGTCTAATAGGACTGGCTCCTGACTGACGTCTAACCGACCATTAACCACTGCTGCCCCTCGGTCATTGGAATATATTCTGATTTCCGCCCACGCGGTGTCGTAGTTCTCATCATCTGCTTGGCGCGGGGTACCACTTGTTTCTGCCAAGCGTGGCTTAAGTAACGTATGCACTTCTGTTTTTCCATTAACTCGTTTGTTCTTTACTTTTATCTTGTAGTGCACACATTTTTATTTTTTACATATGCATATGCATATGCCTCTTGGAATTATTTCTGTTTCCTAAATTTCCATTTAATCTACACAAAAAATGCCTTTGGACTAAGCTTTTTACATTCGCAAAAAAGGTTAGAATTGATTAGGTTATATATTGAGTTAAGCTTGATTGATGTTATGCCTGGAAAGGATTTGGTTTGCGTAAGTTTAATTTGAATTAGACATCGACTTTGATTAGCTAATAGTAAATTAGGTTAGTAAATGTTGATGAGGATAAGATTAGTTTTCTTTTTTTGTTAATTCAACCTGGCTTATAATTATTAATAACATTCATGAAAACATATTACATAATTTCTGAAAACAAAAAATCAGAAAAAGACAATTAAATAAGATTAATTAAACTAATTTAATATTTACGCAAAAAAGACAAAGCACCAAAAAGAACAAAAATTAAATATCTACATTATTATATTCTCCAATTAAGGTTAACTACTAACAAGAAATCTAAACACCTCCGAAAATTGTATTTCTCTATCCAATTTTCATTTCCGCACGTACGTTCGTCTGGCAGGGTGTTGGTTTTGTGCGTGTTTGTGAGGGTGTTGGTGTGCGTGGAGCAAAGTGTAAAATTCTGCGGAAGTCTGAAATATTTCGCGCGCACAACTGCCGGCCCGGCCCGAGCCGGCCGACTATTTTATAACGCAACTAATTGTTGCGGGTAATTATGGCTGGCGCTCGGTGCTCTAATTACGCTCGCTCGCGGTTTATATATTCCAACGGCGTGTGTGGCATCCGGCGCGTCGCCATTGCCGCCCATACCCGCCGACGCCGCCGCCACCAAGACGGGGGCGCGTGATGCTCGAGAATGCGGACACAGAGGGCTTTTTGTGGACGTCGTGAGGGGGTTGGTGAGGGTGGGAGAAATACCGGATGCGGATATGCAAAACACCAGCGCAAAGTAGTGGCGAGAAATGTGTGATGCGCACGTTTGGGATGGACACCAAAGGCATACAGACACACCCCTGGCAATTTAACTTCAATTCAACTTTCACCCAACTTAATACTAACTTAATTTATTGTAATATTACATATACTCTTTGAATTTCCGGCTAAATTTATATGTACATTAGTTTCGGTTAACATAAAATGTTTGTTATTTTATGAACTTTTTAAATTGTTGTCTTATTCAGAATTATTCTGAGTATAAAGTTTATGTGCAGTACGCTCCCACTGCACTTAATTATGGGCTGAGCTCATAATTCGAAACTAGAACTATAGCTTTTAAAGTAATATGTAATTATCTTTAATAAATACATGTTTTCTTTAGTACAACTTCTTACTTGGAATTATGTCTTTTAGATATGAGATATTAAAGAACATTTATTGATGCGAATCTGATGGCGCTTTGGTTTCCTATAATTCACTATTAATGCTCGATATATTGTACAGTTAATAAGCGGTCTATGAATTATTATGAAGGACTATGTTTAAAGCAAGAAAACTTAATATGAGGTTATTATAAAAGTCAATTCGTACATGCTCTGAGATTTCTAGTCGCCGTAACTTTTGCATTTAGCCATCACTCCACATTTTCAAAAGCGATAAGTAGCGATTCATAGTCTCGATACCCAGACAATTTTTGGAGTAAAAACTTCAGAGGTTAGGGATAGAGATTCCTAACCAAAATTAGATTCTTGAGAATATCTGAGAACATCGATATCTTATGGATATGATTGATCGAACCTTAGCCAAAGTAGGTTTCTAACAACATCTAAGTGCCGGGACTTTCTGTTGCTGTTTTTATGGCGAGTGAGTTCAGAAGTAGCCATAGTGACATATGGCTATGGGCGGCTGCTATTGTTAATTGTAACGTCAACCTCTCAAGACATTTGAGTCAATAAATTGGAGTAGACTCGAATTATATTTTTTAAGGTTGCAGCGAAGCAGGCACTGTTATCAGAGGATTCAATGCGTGTCTAAAGGCGGATTACGTTTCCCCATGATTGGAAAACAAAGGGATATATACTAATAAAGGAGTTGGATAAAGTCTGGGGTAGTCCTTCAGACTATGGAAACTCTTGTCTTGAAGTATTCTACTAACAACTTTAAGAAATTTACGCCTTAGGCCGCGGATAGCTGTATGGTTATCTCGCTAGACATCTATGCCTTTCCTTGACGGTTTGCTATGACTTGGCATTGTGGATCAAATAACGCACCACGATTTGCAGTAGCACATCAGTTGTGTCCCGATTTAGCGGCAGACCCATTTTGGTCAGGTCGGACGATCTTGAGAGAAATCTTGAAATCTACGTACAAGGCGGTACACTTAATATACTTTAGAAAGATTAATATTGTCGCATACGGTGTGTGCGCTCTACTAAATGTCGCATAAGGTGTATACGCTTTCTCACACGGGGGTTTTCTTTTTGGGGATTTCTACTCGCTTGGCTTTTTGCTACTCTCACTCGACATGCTACAGCGTTGTACCGGGGATACTTATATATGGTACTTACCATTTATCGATAGACATCTCTGGACCGTTCGAGGACAATTCAGAGATGGTGGAAGATTTCTCTGCTCGTTGGCTGAACATGGCTATTCAAACTAAACAGGTACCTTCTCGCGCTGGTACTTCACTCATGCTGGGTGTGGGGTGCGAGACTATGGGGATGACTTCAAGGTGATGAAGACTCACATAACACACGAATAGTTTTAACATAACAATATAGTGATTTAACACAAGAACCTCTTATACACTTCTAAATTTTACTCAGTTAAAGAACACATGACCGAACAACAAGCTCACAAATTAACTCCGAACTGACTAAGACTAACCGAGTCTACTGTAACGACTGTCCAAGCCGCTACTCATTCACTAACTAACCTCCTGTAACCAACTGCCCAACAACTAACTGACTGTAACCAACTGCCCAGCAATTAACTGACTGTCTCTACCGCCCCTTGGTCATTGGGATATATACTGATTTTCGCCTACGCGGTCTCGTAGTTCTCACCATCTGCATGGAGCGTAGTACCACTTGTTTTCCCAAACATTGCTTAAGTCACGTACGTACTTCTGTCTTCCGTTACTTGTTTGTTCGTTACTCTACGCCCCTTGTACGCCTCCTAGAATTATTTCGGTTTCCTAAATGTACATCTAATCTACACAAAACATGCCTTTGGACTAAACTTTCCAGAAGTGGTTTTCCTGTTATTTAATATGAATATCTTAATCAGCTTTTCACATTCGCGACAATATAATATAAGAAATATAATATGGAAGATAGGAAAATAAGATATTGAATAACTCCAGTTCAACATTGTAATAGGCCACAGTATCACAGAAATCGGTACCCGGAACGACCCTCGGGAATATTACGTCCGTGCCACCACAGGTACCTAGGGTTGACTATGCATGGTTGGCGTTGCAGATGACCTGGGACTCCTTGCTACTTTAAAAGAATCGGCTAATTGACCTAAGCTAACCTAACCTGAGCCAAAATAGGATTCTGTTCTGAGAATACCTGCTGGCATTGGAACCTTGGGGTCTGTACTCGTAGAACATACATGTGAGCCATATCGCTGGATATGCAGATATTTATATTATGACTTTTAGAGAAATATAAACAGTTTTAAAACTTTAAAACGGCAGGCATATTGCCAATACGGATTCTAGGAATTTATGAAGTTTTCTTCTACTTCTTCCAAAATATGCATTACGCCTGTTCAACTATGATTTCCCTCATTATTTATTTTCCAAGTGATCCTCGCCCTTTTGAAGATTCATCTCTGACAATGATAGTAAACCTAGTGGAGATCATTCTGTGAATGTGAGCATCCCATTGGTGTCTTACGTACTTACCCCATTATGTTATTTGCCTCTTAGCGTTTTTCCTTTAACGATCCTTATGATTTATCTCAGCTTTATTGAAGATTCGTGATGTTACTGATGTATCGTTAATATTGGCCTGACCACTTCTTTGTATATTCGGACTTTTGATTGCCATTTTAGATATTTGTTCTAGGTTTAGAGACCACCATAATTGCCGCGACACAAAAGTTTAGTACTTTTACCAGTTTAGTCAGTATCTTACATATTTGATGACACAAATCTTCGTTAATTTGCATACTTAGTAATCCCTATCTATATAACTTCCAGTTTATTAAATAAGCCATTAAGTATCTTACAAATTAATATAAATCAGAAAAAAAAAACTTGAATCTACAAAAACAATTGTATAAACCGCGTCATGTATAAATAAACGCAACAATAATAATAGTATCTCGTATAAAAGAGGAAACAAAAAATGTTGATCTTTACGTTGGATGCCACTGGCATAATCCGTCGTTGTAAGCCGCTTGCTGGATATCATCCGATCGAGGATTTTTCGATTCGCACCCAGTAAAGCCTAATGGAATTTCCATGTTTGTATGCAAATGCCCACCATCAACAGGTCCGGAGACCCTTTGCGTGAACGACTCTAGAACCCGGCAGACCCACACACATGTCCCAACACAGCCAACACAATCCAACCTCGAAGGATACAAAAATCAAAGCAAAACACGCTTAATAATGCGACGCACAATATCAAAACGGAATGCACTTTCACTGCGTAAAGCTTTTGTTATTCCAATTCCGCGCGTTTAAATGCAAATATCCAATTCGCAAGAAACCCTAAACGCTGTGACATTTAACATCAACTAGCCGAGCAAAAAAAAAAGAATCGGCGCAAATTCAAAATGTGGTAAAGTTTTAATGGGTCTTTTTCTTCGCCTTTTCCCTTCGGCTAAGTTTTTCTTTTCGAACGTGACGAAAATTAATCCCGAGCACGATTGCGCCCGCGCAGCGCGTATAAATAATAGGAAATTTGTTTTATTCATTCTCGCATTCAAATCAGTTTCATTCCACGTCGCGTCCGTAACTGCGGCCTTGTCTTGATGTCTTTCGCGCCATTCTTCTTTTTGCATTTCCTTTTTGCGCTTTTGTATTTATTTTTTGCTCGTTTCGCGTTTTTCCTGTGCGGGGCGACACGACGCCAACGGTGGCTTTTTGTCAAGCGTCAGCCGGCTAGTCAGGGTGGCATAAGAAAATGCCAAGATTCGCACACGTGTCTTTGGCAATACATGTGTATAGTACGTGTGAGGGCGTGAGGGTATAGAATTGTGGTGTATATGCATGGGCGTGTGCTTGGGTGTATATGTTTATGTTGGAATGTCCTCCTGACGGTGTCATTCGTCCTTGGCGCAATTCGCGCGAGCAGCACGAATCCTAGTTACCCGCTCGACGTTATCCTGATAGTGTGACGGTTCGCGGTGGTACATACGTCGACGCTAATAAGAAATCAAATTTACATCAAACAAAGTTTTCTTTCTGGTCTTGCTAACGTATTTTCAGGTCAACGCATTACAAGACATATCCCTTTATAACCAACATTCAAGAATGGTTAGAGTTAAGAGCTGTTTTCTGATGGGAAAGTTCTTCTTCTTCTTTGTTTGACCTATCATTCTTCCACATAGTTCTGGAACACTCTGAACCAGCCCATTTCTCTTTGGGTCGGTTGCTAGCCTCGCGGTAGTGAAGATGATTTCTTTAATCAAAATAAACTGGAACTCCCAAGCCGCTTGAAGCTCTGAAATCAACAGTAAGTGTACTTTTATAACCAACATTCCAGTTTAGTTTAAGTTAAGATTTGTTCCTTGATGGTACCCAGATGATCTTCAAATATCTTCTTCTTCCATGTTAACAAACATGGTCCCTAGCAGAACATGCCTCAAAGACCTAACGTTCTTCCACATATTTCTGGAACGCGGTGAGCAAGCCTATTTTCCATAGGTTGGTTGGATTGCTAGCCTTGAGAAGGATGAAGATATTCTTTTTATAAAACAGGAACTCCCAAGCCGCATGTAGCGCCCTGTAATCACAAGTTCGGAGTCATATCCTTTTATAGCCAACATTCCAGATTAGTTACAGTTAAGATATCTTTTCTGATAGCTCTCAGATGATCGTCAAATATCTTCTTCTTCTATGTTAAGTTCTGAGCAAGCGTTCTTCCCTTTTCTTTGCTTCAGGGTAAAGAAGACTTCTCTGTAATTTTATCAAGTACTTCCAAGCTACTCTTAGGAATTTGGTATTAGGAACTCTTAGGAACCAGTGACAGCTGGTAGCAGACTGTGTAAAGTCTCTGACTATGGTGGTATATAAGCGCGGGGAAACTCATCTGGGTACCTAAGAATGTTAACATTAGTCGAACCTGCCTTCTGGTTCTCAATAATGTTAACTGGCAAAAAAAGGAATGACGTGTGAACGTATTAATCCCAGCACGATGGACATCCCCGGAAGCCACTTAATTTATCATCTAACAAGTAAGATTAAACATATTTAAAATGGAATAACCAACAAGTCAAAAGCAAAGAAATGATGAGTTGTCCGCTTTAAGGGTTTGCCATTGATTACGTTACCTTCTTCTAACTAATTAACGGCCAAACGTGTTGTATCAATGATTACTAGCGACTTATTAGCGACTTATTGTTACTACTGCTATTAAGACATCTAACTGCAAACTGAAAACTGCTACAAGCAACTGCCCTTTCGCCTATGCGCAGCATACAATATATGGGTCATCTAGACTTCCCCGACCTTCACTTGTGGTAAGATTATTTGTGATTGCCACTTGTGCGACAGTATCAAGAAAAAATCTGCAACTCAGGCCAGTGTCAGGGGCAGATTAAGGTCGGGTGGTGACCATGGGCAGTTTATATCTGAGAAAATTTTATTGATATCTCGAAAATAATGAAATAACTGAGAAAGATACCAATGGATCGTCTAATGTTTACTAAAGGGTCCCCTGCTCTCTGTTCTATATGAGTCTACTGAAGAGGGTTCTCTTTTATACCGGAGAGGGACCTTTCAATACCGTGACCCTTATGCATAGTGTGCCTAATGAATAATCCGTCAGTAGACGGGAAAACAAAAAAGGCTAGTGATTAGACTGGACTTATCAGATTTTCATACTATTCATGCAAGGGGAGGTTAAAATCACCTGATGGACTAACAGGGTCCACCTCTCCCACTTTTCTATTGTTCGTGATAGACTTCTTTTTCGTTTCCCTGGTAGAATCCTGACAGGTTACGTTCATCCTCTTCACATTTCTGTACACAGTAAGTTCCTTGATCGCCTATGAAATTGTTAATTGTGTAATACACTTTCATGGTGGACCCGATCGTCGCAGAACATCCTTTTCTAGCTCATTTTACTTTGATCTAGCGTTTGTTAGAATGGTCTTGTTTACATCATGTCGTAGATTATATGCTTCCATCTCTCCGTTATTTTTTCTGACAACCAAATGGAATTTGTTTTACGAATGTGCATATATAAATCCCATTTCCTATACTTCTCTCTTATTTTTCATGGTTTCATGGTGGTCATGTATTCAGTATTTTTTTTCATACTAAAATAGTAAATACATATTATACTATGTTCTCCAAATGGCGGTTTCGGGGAAGATACCAAAATTATAAAATTTGTCTTCCAATTAAATTCACAAGAACATTAATCAGAAACGAAATTTACATCTAGCAAACTTTTCCTTCCTTACTACTCCTACCAATACACGCATAACATCTAACCTCACATAACCTCCCTCCAAGGCAAGGAAAAGCGCTGAAACAAAGGTTTTCGACTCGAAAGGGAACAGATACAGATGAGGACAGAGTGAAACAGATGGAAGCATTTATCTGTGTTGCGTGCAACAACTCGCGTAGAGGGTGAAGCCTAGCGCCGAAAGTAGAAAAGATGGCGCTGAGGGTTGTGAAGCCACTACACCCAATTGAATTAGATTTATAGACGGGAAATCTTTGCCGAAATTAAACTTGTTCCAGTCATTAGTTTTCTGGCCGCGTTTCGGGTAACCACCCTAAAATTTAAAACGTTTTTTTGCCAGCAAATCTCGAAACGGTTCACGTCTATCTTGCCAAAAAACAAAACTTGAGATGTTCAGACCATTAAAACTGTCACATAGTCATTAAGAGACGTTTGTTCTGTTTGATTCTCATCGTAACAAATGAAACTGCCATGTACAATGAATCTCCCAAGTTGTCTCTACTTTTATCTGCTCTTTGTGGGAATCAAACATTTATTTCGCTGAGAATTCACACTTGTGAGTTATCTTGCAAGGACGCGGCGTGCAAACCTCACAAACGCGCCGGCATTACTATTGCAGGGCTAGAAAGAAGTCGTTTTTCTGCCATCTCCCGGCGGCGTTGAGGCCCAAAGGACCTAGTGGTGACGAAGACGGTGGTGGCGGCACTTTGTGTGTGACTTTAAACCGCACGAATTCATGGCAGTGGCGATGACAACCACGCCTGGATGATGGCAACGCGTCCAAGCGGAATATTTTAATTACGCGCGCAACCGTTCTTTAAATTCCCCGTCTGAATATAGGCAGATCCGAGGGGTCCTAGAATCTTGGAAAACACTACTCACTCCCATCGTTAAAATTTGTCCCGAATCTCACCAGGATTGGCTTAAATTTGGATTTCAACAAATTTTAGATCCTTCTGAAAATGGTTTTAGAGCCATAGTATGGTAAATTATCTTTACTAAAGACTTTTTTTATAAAAACGATCTTACTATAAATATAAAAAACTAAACTTAAAGAAATAAGATAAATTTCGTAGCTGGTTATGTTAGAGTAAAGGTAACATAGATTATATTATTATAGACGACGATTACCTATTTATAACAATAAAATATTATCAACAACCTACCTCTGAAATAGTGTAAGGGACTTTTCATCCGGCTCAACCTAGTCCCGCTAGTGATGGAAAGTCTTCTTACTGTGCCCCAAACTCTGTGCATATATTTTTTACGGGCAAGTCACCCATCCTTCGTCTAGGTTGTTAGGTTGTTGAATGGGGAGACCGAGTGGTTACCTATCCAATGCCAAACTACGTACAGCGTAGCTAATCTGCAGTTATCTGATAGGGTTTATGTGAATTCATCGAAAACTACTTCATCGATGGTCCGTTTATTGGCACTATTGATCGTCCATATCATCGACGTAACAATTCATCGAGCAGTCAGATCATCGACACGCTTATAAAAATAGAACACTTATAAGAATTGAATTTGACAAATACTTGATGGAATATAAAAGAAAAAAGAATTTATGTACAACCTGCCAGTAAGGGGAAGAAGGAGAGGAAGACCCCCAAAAAGACATGTAAGGCATGGAAAACGGGCCTCAACATCAGAAGAAGATTAGATCCTATGATAATTAGGTAAGTGCATATGAAAAAGGAAGAATTTTGATGTGCTCAAACCATATATTATCGTTAAAATGTGCGTTGAAACACATCAGGAGATCGGTAAATAAGCGTACTCACCAACACGCCTGCATGTAGACCAACCTTATATAAAAGCAATATATACCAAACTTTGAGCAAACGGCTCAAAACGGCATAAAATCCCTTTAACATAATTAATTTCTATAGATGTATTACACGTACAAAAATTTCATTCAATTCCGTGTTGGACAATTGAGACACTCTCCTTGTAAGATCTAAGCTAACCTAAAAATTGTTAATATTCAATTGTATACAATTTCCTGCGATTGTTCCATACGCGAACGAAAAACTAATCAGCACTAATTAGTTTCGACTAAAGTATGTTCGTCGGAGCGTAACCAGAAACGCACTCGCTGATTGTGCAGCGAGACCAACGCCGCTTGTCACGTGATTCGCGCTCGAGCCGCGGCCGAAAGTTTTGCAACGAATTATGAGCAAATCGAACGCATGCGGTACAATTAATAATTATAATTGAAATGATAATAATGATAATGGCCTCGGCGGTGCGCGTAACTCGCGCGCCAGCACGAATTTCAGTGGGGTTCGGCAATCGCCGACGCGAAATTCGGCACCGACACGCCGAAAGGTGTGCGGCAGCGGCCGGCAGATCATTAATTCTCATAAATTCAATCGTTCAATGTTAATTGAAATTCCAAAATGTGATTGCGTATCCAGTGTTCGTGCGTTTTTCCGCCGGATGCATGGCTAAAATCCTATTAATCTTACTTCATTCCTATTATTTCAAAATCGTTTTCCATCGATGCTATTTTTATCGATATTTTATTTTGTAAATTCTATTGACTAACTGATTGCTTAAATTCAGTTATCGTAGGTTATGTTTAGTTAAATTGTAGAAAAAAGATTTTTCGTTTTCAATTGATTTTTCATAGATTTTAACAAGTACAGAGTGTATTTTAATAGCTAATAATAGAAGATATTTAAGTTGGTGTTAAGTTAGATTATGGTGGGCTAGCTTCTTTAGCTTGTCTAAAAATATTTATCGATGCTATTCTCAAGACTGTGCTGTAGGAACAAGGGATTATATTTGTAGACATTCATTTAACAATTATTCTTCAACCATAGACTTTTGAAGTAATAACTGTTTATTCGAGTATATACTGGAGGGTCTCCGGATTTTCAATCAATGAAGGAACGCAGGATCAACGTAGAGAAATTATGAATAGGGCCACCGAGTTCACCTATCTCAATATTATGGAACAGAATCTATTCATTGGACATGAAAGTAAAAATAGGGACCCAGTACCTTCGCTGGTAGTAGCAGTGCTGAAGTAGCACTCTCAAGTGTAATAGGGTAGAGGAAGATCCGGACAATCGTGGAGACATATAATAGCGAAAAAAAAATGGAACTATTAACAATAAAACATACTTTTAGAAAATATCTTTTTTGCAAATGGTACAAAAGATATATTATGTAGCTGTTCGCATCATTGTAAAACTTTTTTTTCAATTAATCCTGGGCGGTCAACGCCACAAGCACTGTGACTAGCTTTGATCTATTGTGCATGGACCAATACTATGGGTCAATAACGGAGATCACCTTAGAAAAGGCTAGAATCTCCTTGACCGACTTCCCTTTAAATTCAGCAAGACTTAATTGCTCGCTGCCTAGCAAAGAAAGTCTTTCCGGTGCTAGGGACGCGCAAGTGCAGAGTAAGTGCTCGGTTGTTTCCACCCCCAACTTACATAGTCTGCAGCTAGTGAGGTCGCCTTTGCCAATATTGGCTAGGTGATACAAGACCTCGGCATGACCTGTCAGTAGGCTAACAAGTAGCCTAATATTCGCTTTATAATTTCTTGAGCTCTATTGTGTGATACATCTAGCCGCCTCTTCGCTTGTCTAGGACCTTCTTTGTCCCTCCAGGCGATCTCGTGACTAGCACGATGCCAATGTAAAACGCTTAACCCGCACATAAACCTTTCATCCATCCAGCCAAATTCTTTGCTTATTCGATTTATATTTAAACGCTGTATATTTGAATTATTAATTCAATAATTATGTTAGAATAAACTTCTTTCATGAAACCTGACATAATCTGACTATAAACCTCCGATTTACCTGAGTAATAGCAAAAAGAACTAACTTTTTAATACTTGTCGAGGTTATAAGAGTTTAGGTATCAAATAAAGGAATTTTATAGAATAGGATACATGTTAGTACACACTTTTTCTTATCTCCCGTTGTGAACACATCAGAATTAGATAATAATGTATTAAATTAAGTTTGTTACTGAAACCCATGACACTATTGGCCCATTAGCTCAGTTGGTTAGAGCGTCGTGCTAATAACGCGAAGGTCGCGGGTTCGATCCCCTCATGGGCCACACTCTTTTTTTCATATTACAAACAATATTTACCTCCTATTCTCCATAATAAGTCGGTTCAACTATGAAATGAATAACTTTAATTGAAGTTCTGGTTTCTTTTAGACTAGGCTTATTTAAAGAAACCTCTCTTTAGGCAGTTTCTAGTTTGATTTATCTAACTAGAAACTTCAGATAAATCAGGTGTAATAGAACAAATTGAACTCACCTTCGGTTTTTTGATTATTGTATGGGTTATGAGGGTTTTTGGTATCAAATCAATAAATGCGACGGTTGGATAAAAGAAGCAGTTGCCCCCCTAAAACATTGTAATGCAATGTTTTGCTTGTAATTTTTTTCATAATGTACTGATAAAGGTCAGAGCTTGTAAAACTTTAAGGCGCTGCCCAAATAAGATCACCTCATTATGACAAAATGTTTGTCAGAAGTGGGATTCAAACTCACGCCCTCAGACGAGGACCAGAATGCTCAACCTACACTTTGATTGTTGGAAAGTCTCCACTTGAGTCTTAGACCGCCTTATTTGCATTATTAAGTAAATTAATTAGGTCAAAATTGGCTTATTTTATAAACCATGATATAATCTGTCTCAAAGGATCAGATAAGTCTGGTGTAATAAATAGAACAAAATATCTAACTTTTAAAAATTATTTTTATTATAAGAGTTTAGGTATTAAATAATGGAATGATATTGATTACAATCCAAGATTGGGACGCTACTGGCCTATTAGCTCACAATCAGTTGGTTAGATCATTGGGCTAATAACGACTCCATCCCCTCATAAATCAAGGGTAATAAAACAAAATGAACTAATTTTTGATCTTTTGATAATTTTATTGGTTACAAGAGTTTAGGAATGAAATAAAAGAATTCTATCGATTATAATCTACGTTTTACATACCAATTGGCATTCCTTGCCACGAATATAATTGATATAGATAAAACTGTATAATATTAAGATTATTACTTAAGCCTTATGCATTGTTGGCCCATTAGCTCAGTTGGTTAGAGCGTCGTGCTAATAACGCGAAGGTCGCGGGTTCGATCCCCTCATGGGCCACGTTCCTTTTTCTTATTTCAAACCAAATATATAGCTTATTCTTCATAATAAGTGCAGTGATTTCCAATATAATATGAAACAATTTAATTGAAGGGCATATTTTGGCGCAACCCTTTCCGGAAGTATACCTAGTTCTGGGGGCTCTACGGGAAGTGGGGCAAAATGATGCATTGGTATCCGTAAAACCTCGAAATTTCCTTTCTGCTTCACTTTTTTCAGAAAATGTATTTAAAGTATAACATTAACGTTGTCTTTTCATGTATAAAATTATACCTGAGCTTATAAGTCAGATAATAAAAGCTTGTCAGAAGTGGGATTCAAACCCACACCCTGAAAAGGGGACCAGAACACTCAACCTGCACTTGAGTTGTAAGAAAGTTTACGCTTGACTATGGCGTCTTAGGACGCCCCGCCATCCTGACAAATCATTCATTTTATATTTAAGCGTAGCTTATTACAGTTATAATTATTACATTAGTTGTTAGAGAAGACGTTTTTTTGGAAAGCATGACATAAACTGGCTCAACACTTCAGATTAGTCAAGGCTAATAGAACAACATGAACTAAATATTGATCTTGTGATAATTATATATGTTATGAAGGTTCTGATATCAAATAAAAGAATGCAATCGATCACAAATTACTTTTTAACACTGGTTTTCGTATTCCCTGCTAGGCACACAATTGTATAAGTTAAAATGTTATTGGATTAAGTTTGTTACTTAAACTCCGAAAGCCATTGGCCTATTAGCTCAGTTGGTTAGAGCGTCGTGCTAATAACGCGTAGGTCGCGGGTTCGACCCCTCATGGGCCACTCCCTTTTTTTCATATTATAAACAAAGAATATAATCCTTCATAATGAGAACGATGTTTTCAAATATGAAATAAAGTACTTCAAATGAAAAGCAGATTTTAACCACGTCCTTCACAATATCGTTGAGAGAGATGTTGCTCCCTTGAAACATCGGAATTCCCTTTTTTTTACATTTTTTACAAAATGTACTGATTAAGGTATTTTATAATTCTTCTTGTAAAATATTCTTTCCAGGTCCAAATGCAATCACACAAAAAATGTATGTCAGAAGTGGGATTCGAACCCACGCCCTCAGACGAGGACCAGAATGCTCAACCTACACTTGGATTGTAGGAAAGTTCACACTTGAGTCTGGCGCCTTAGACCGCTCGGCCATCCTGACATGTCTTTAATTTGTTCGGTTTTATTTAAACATGCTTATTTTATTTATAAATTTAACAAATTATATTAGAGTAGAATCATCGGAATTGGGTTGCGAACATTTTGTTAAGAAATGTTTACATTCTCGAACGCACTAATACCATCATATTGTCACGAAGTATGAATGCAGCGAAGCTACCTTTGACATTTCAATATGAATATATAATCAATTCAATATATAATCATCGGTAGATAATTTTTAGGATGTTAATCACGAATTGCAATAATTAGAAAGAGAAAATGATGAATGCCTCCGACATTCGTGATTAACATACTAAAAATTGCCTTCTTCGCTGCAGACATACTTCATGACAATATGATGGTAGTAGTACGTTCGAGAATGTAAACATCTCTTAATATTAGAGTAGGGTTAAATATCTTTATATATATATAATGTCTATGTTCTACTTAATTTTAGTCAATGAAATGAAACATACCACTTTTGAAATATGAAATGTCTACTTTATAGCTACCTTAACGATGAAGACATAAACTCCGATAACTTTTAATATCTTTGGAATTGCAATTATTGATAACACGAATTCAAATTAACCCGTTCGGTGGAATGCACCATCCCTAAAACCCTACCACGGTCGCAGATTTAGGACGATCGAGCCGAGCCGCAGGCGATCACTTAGGATAATTCCCGCGCTCGGCGCGCCGGCTCGTCGCATTTTTATTACTTTGCCAAAGTCCGCATTTCAGCCGGAACGTCCAGAGATATCATTCGCAAGATTAGCGGAAACTTTTAAATAGCCAAAAGCAAATTTTCCACCCCGCCCGCCTCGTCATTAACTTTATTTAAAAATCAGACATTGTCGACGACGAGCGTACCGCATGGACGGAAACATGGTTTGAGGGGCAACTGCCGCCGCCCTCCCATACCATACCGCTAGGAAGGGCGGCGGCAGGACGCGTTTATCTTCGCCGTCGTGGACGTGAGGGGCGGCGGGTGCACAATCAGGCGATGTCACGCCGCAGACGTTTCGGGGACGCTTCGAGACATTACCGCGACGACGAAAAAGAAAACCTGGAGCGCTAACTATATTACCGCAAAATGTCCCCGCATTCACCACCCCACCCGACCGGCACGATCTTCTACCACTCTTCTATACCTTACTTTATTACTACCTACAAGAACTTTGCTGCCACATTCACGAATTGCAGTCGCGCGAATGGGTTAACGCTGGAAATCACGATTGTATCCGGCACGAGCTAATAACTTTCCCGTCGGCTGCCGCCAAACCCACAAGACCACCCCTGTTCGCCGCTATACCGCGGTTTAATTATCTACGTGCTACTAAGATTCGTTTAATTGCTGAATTCAAACGTTGCAACGCCAGAAAAAATGGTAATTATACTTACAACTTTGATGATGGTAGATGATTATTAGTGTGATAATTTTGGAAGCAATTTTTATAAATATCTAATTGTATGTATTAAATATTTCCTCTAATATGTTTAGCATCATCTATAATATTATTGAAAACCCAAAAATAAAATATAGCAAACAAATAGATGCCTACTTAAATTTTGTTTCCCTCCAAAATATGCGACGACAGAATGACTATGTGGGCACCGGCTACGCTTGTAAAACTGTACAAATGTAATGAAAATATCATGATTTTTCATGGAGCGAATGCTAGCGCACCAGCCGGACTTTTATGGTTTATTGGCCACCCTCGTCTCGCATTCGCAACGAATGCGAATGTCACATAACTGACGTTCAAGTCGACCCCATGAATTTTAATGATATTAAATCTGTTCCACTGTTTTCTACTTTTATGCACGCATTTTTTTTCGTGGTATTGTGGATATTTCAGCAGCAAAAACCCCCGAAAACATTTTATTTAGTTTCGTTTACTGGAATAAACATATTTTTATTTATATGTCACTCTAAACTCTATATATCTTAATTAAAACTTTACAATATATCAGCATAGTTAATTAAATCATTTAAAAAGCATTACCAGCATTAAACATGACAAATTACATATGTTATATATCACTTTATCCTTTTGTGACGACTTTTTGTTGAAGACGCTTGATGTAAGAGTCCTTTATTAGCCCATCATTAATCTTATAATTTTTTATGCCGGCGAAAGTCGAACAATTTGGTAATAGTCATTCGACACGCCTGCGGATGTTTGATAGCCTGTCGTGCAGTCCGCCTCATTCATTCATAAACCCAGGAGGAAGATGAAGATGATAGCAGGAACGAAGTAAAGTGTGGCAGAAGTGACAAGCCGAACTTTCCATTCACGCCGCTGCAAGAATGATAAGAAAAATGGTGGCTTTTCGAAGACGCATTGAATCATCCCTCATCGCGTGCGCGCCTCTAATTTTCCGGCGCGTCTCTCAATCATAAAATGTTTTAATATCTAATAAAGTGGCGGTCATAGCTGTGTCACGGGGGCATCCATCATATTAGCATCTTGTCGGGACGCACCGACAAAGTTTCGCAACAATGATTAAGTTTAAACAGCCAACGAACATCGGTTTTTATTGGTAATTTGGCGAAAGTTGAATGGCAAACGTACCCCAACTCAGCCTCACAGAGGCAGCATCAAGATGTAACGTTTATTAGGAGCTTGGAAGCGAATAAAGAAGTAGGGTTTGTTGATAAGAAGGCATAAGAAGGAAAGCGTGTGAGAGGGTAAGCGGAGAAAAGATGCTCGAGGCAAGTCAAAAATGTGCGAGACGTGAATGTGCACCTTTTATGCGGTTTTTAAAATTACGCTTTAAACTCGTTCTAACTATTATATCCACTCGAAAATTAGTTTAGTCTAAGTTTAAAGCAGCTCAAAGTATAGTTAAGCCAAAGTCAACCTAAACACAGTCTAATCTGGTATAGCCATATATAAAATAAAAACTAATGAAACTTAATGAAAATTTAACAATAATAGTTTCGAACTAACCGTGGAAAATGTTCAGGATTAAACTTAGGTCGAGGTAGTTTATATAGAGTTCGTTTAGATAAAATATATTTCAGTAGGTTAGTAGGTTATATTAGACCTGGAAGATTACTTTTGTCTCGTCAAGACGTGTTTTTAACTTTTGTACCTAATGACATGACGATAGTCTCCTGATAGATACAAATATCTGAAGAAACAATATTAGTCTTTATTGATAGATACATAGACCATATTCCAAGGCAAGTGGAAAATTTGTGTGGCTTGAATAGTCATCTTTAATGTTTTATTTTATTTGTCGCAAGCTTCTTTCAGTCATTATCAATAAAATTAGTTTAGCCCTTTGAATTTATATATAAGCACTACTGAAGCATACCTGATAATCCGATATCAGGTTAAATAGAAGGCAACAGAACGCGTGATTTAGGTTAGGTTATCTTAGATTTGTGAAGTTAATAGTTCAATGTACAGAACATGGGATGGTACCCGTTTCCTTAGGGGTATGAGAAATTGCAGCAGAAGCCGAAGGCAAATGCCTTGCAATGCAATGGCATTCATTGCAAGTAGTACACTATACTTTTTCTGCGACTATTATGTTTGAAAATAATAATGTCATTACTGCTTAAAGACCGATGGAGATGTTCTATGGAAAGGGCCAAGTAGGGATTACCATCTAAATTTCCCTTGAAAATAGTGGGGGTTAGGACCCCGTGTACCATCATGCCCTCAGCTAGGCATATCAAACGATAAATATCGATATATCGTCCTTGCTTGATCTGCAATGAACTTAACGCCATTCACTTATCTTTATACTGTGGCGACAATCCATTGCCGCACAAACAATATTAAGATCAACAAACCTCAATCACTATCCGCATCTACAATCCTTAATCAGCATGTAATCAGCATCCGCCGAGACTAAACATCGAGAATGTTGACACGTCAAAATCGATTCGGCGCGATCGAGACGTACGTGATCCGCAGCAAACAAATGATGGTCGCGTCAGCATTTTCACCTGCTATATATAATCAACATTTCATCACCATCAACAGTCAGTCAATCCAAGACTCCGGCATCGGCAAGCCGTCATCACCTGCGAGCCCACCTTCTGCAGCCCAGCCGTCTGCACCTGGAGCCCATCGCCACTAACAGTCAGTCCATCCTGGATTCCAGTCATGGCAGCCGTCATCACCTGCGACACCACCTTCAGCAGCCAGCCGTCATCACCTGGAGGCCATCGCCAACAACGAATCCACCGGCCTTCGTCATCTGCCACTCCGTCATCCACGACCTGCCCCGACGACCAGCGCCAGCCGTTCACCTCCACCTGCTGCCTCCCTGGAACTTCACGCTAATCTCCTTCATTTTTATATATTTCATTTCATGTATTGTACAGAAAAAATCCCACAATACTATTTATGAAACTTTTCTGAATTATCTTACAATAGTTCTACTATTTTCTACCGGAGCAAAGAAACTTCATAAGATTTAAGTTAGGTCACATTTAGGTGCGGTCCCATTCAGTAAAGAGTGCATCTGCTTGATGCTTCTTTTGCATTTGACACACCAGGTGTTGATACCTTATGAAATTAAAGACTCCGCGACTAGCGAATTCTCGAATCGGGTACCTGGTCCTCAAACTTGTCAAAGTTCTTTAAGCCCTCGGACCTTTCATAATTATTTTTCTTAATTATTATAGATTCCTGATGACATCGTATGGTATTTTATTATTTTTGACAGTATTACAGTATGGTTATTGTTTGAGTTATGTTATTATTTATTGAATTTTGTAAGAGTGGAGGCAGAAATGACAATAAAAGTTATGGATATATACATAAAAAGATTGCTTATCCAGTCCTTATGACTGAAGTAAAACTAAGTATATGCTTATTGTTTAATTATTGTTTTCATGGTTAGATACATCCGTTTCAAAAGATAAATAATAAAACTGATAAACGGATCACACATTAAAAATGGAGTAAAAAGTAGGAAGATATACATTGAAAACGCAGAATAACAATGCCCAGAAACAAATATTGGGATGGTCACCATCAAAATATTGAAAATTCAATCATGGGAAATACTCTGTATGTTCAGGTAGAAACATGTAGATCAAGTTAGATTTCCCTAGGTGTCATTTTTTTAGGTGTACCTCGATAAAATTAGGTTTAAAATGGATAGCTTAGGTTAAGGCTTCCTCACGTTCTCTAGAATTTCGAAGTTTCTATGCTAATTTTAATGGTAAGTTTTAAGATTATAGTCATTGACGACTTTTTATTAGATTATCCTGATCATCATCATTATTAGATCATCCTGAAAAGTTCCATCTAACGCAATCATATATAAAATTAAATACTAAAAATCGTAATTTCCCATTTAAACGGCATTACTTTCCAACCAAGCGTGAAGAATATTCTGAATTAAAATTCGAGCATTCTTCACTGTTGACGGATCAGCATCATTACTAGCTCTCAAATCCAGATGATGTGCAGCCTCAGGAATAACAATAGTATAAACGGCATTCGAGGTGGAATTCAAAACACCACCAGGTGACCAAGGATCGAGCAAACCGTTCGTAAAGATCACATTCGAGTATTCCGCCTCTTTGCCGCCATATTCCATAATGGCGACATCCTCTCGAGTCACAGTGGTCCCAAATTTTTTCGTGCAGTCATCGGAATATTTCTTAGCATCCCAAATTTCCGGCTCAAAGATCAGATTTCTATCGTCAGTACACAGAGGCATTACGATTTCTGTACAAGCCTAATAATAATACAAAATAAATTTCACAAACTGTAACTATTCTAATTAAATTACCTGGAAATCCCAGCCATGTCCATCAATGCTCCCATCGGTATTGTTCACATCGAAACATTTCGTCTGACCGGTGAAATTTGTATAAACCGAGATAGCTTTTCCAATCGCAGTGAGGAGTGTCTTATCATCGGATTTCTTTTCATCCAAACGTGCGCACATTTCTCGAACTGGATTCGCCGGCACGGGCATCAGAAATTCAGTGGGATAAGGATAGTTGATCATTGGGACATTATTATAGATGTTTTTCAAGGCATCTGTGAGTTTTTGCAAATCAGAGGTGGAATTCAAGGCTGCACAAAGTTGCCATTCCTTTGCTAACCAATCACGACCTTCTTTTGTACTTGTAATGTTCCTAAAAATTCGTAGAAGTAACGTTAAGAAGATTCATATAAGTTATGTTTCAGTCGGTTAAATTGGCTTAGGATAGGTTATGTCACTTCAAATCAAGTAGATCTGATAGTTCAGATTAGACTGGGTTAATTTACACAAGTGTAAATAAATATAATTTGAATTATCTAAAGCGAGTTAAATGAGGTTAAGCTAAATACATCAAGTTATCAGATAAGTTTGAATAGGTTAGATAAGATTAAGATAGGTTGCTAGATTTGTATACGTTAGCTAGGGTTAGGTCATATTTATGGAGGTTCGATTTGGATAGCGATGGGCAACTCAAGACCCGAGGATCACGGAGTGAGAGTTACTAATTTCAAGGGTCACGTGACTCAGAAAGCGTTGGTAAGGTTTCTGCTTGCCACGCAGAGAGTCCCAGGTTCAAATCCTGATTGTGGTCATCTCTACTCGCTCCGACACTTTCACATCTGTGGTTGTCACTATAGAAGTCTTCTTCACGTTGGGAAAGGCTAGCAATCTATCCAATCATCATATGCTCAGAGTATCCAGAAATATTCTGGAAGAACCACAGGCCAAAAGCATATCCCTGCTCAGCGACTAGGCGGGTAAAGGAAGAAGAAGTGACAAGTCGAAAAGGAACAACAATTTGAAACTTGGCTCAGAAGCCCAGGGGGCTTCATCATATGAGACTGAGTCCAAAACGTTCTTTTTATTATTTAGATTATGGCTGATTTTCACACATGCCCACAGAGGGTTGCTGAACGCGATGCAAGAATAAGCCTCATACCTTATATTAGGTTAGTCATGATTGTTTTCTTCTTGTTGACTTCCTAATATCCTTAACACTAATTGTGCGATTTCAGGTAAGTTACACTAATCTAAATGTTATTCGGTTGGGACCTTTATTTTATACCAGCTACCATAAACATATGACCCGAAGGTTACCATGTGACCCATTTACTAATTTCAAGTGATCCAATATAGTGGAAGGATGACCCCCTCTTTGTGGGGGTCAAAAATGTCGCCAAACCTTCGTCGGCGATGGATGATGACACCAATTTGGCGACACCACACATATCAGTGACCCCAGCGTTCTTTTATTATTCAGATTGTCACATAAATAAAAAAAAAGTGACCCTTGCATTTGCCTAATTGTAAATTAAATAAACTGACAAATTGTTTCAATAACTTAATTAAATTGCAACTTACTTGAATGCAGACCAAGATCGTTTAATATTCTTCGGACACTCCCCAGTTTTCGACGATACTTGAAACACATTAGCCACCATATTCGAATAAGTATTGCACGGCGTGAGTCCTTTAAATTGATAAACCGGAGCTGATGAAGCAACAGCGCCAGTAATAACCCACGGATACTTAAGTCGCATCCACGCAGACAACATTCCACCATAAGAACCACCAAAAGCGATAACCCGAAGAGGTTTACCTCCACCTTTCTTCGGAGCATTGCTTTGCAAATAATCAAGCAAATATGCGAAATCTGCCAATGCCTGAATGGATGTTAAATAACCCAAATGCTGGGCATCTGAGTAAGATTTATCCTGAAATGGCATCGTCTTTCCATAGTATCTATGCTCAGCAAAGACAAGCATTGCATTGAAATTGGGAGCAATTTCCCACATAAAGCCGGTATTTTGAGCGAAGACCTCAATATCTCCTTCGTTTCCTGTATAAAAGAATATAGGTCCACCATGCGTCCAAAAACTATCGTTGACTAGGTATCGTAAATCGAAAGTTGCATTTGTTTGAAAGCTATAAAAGTTAGCTTTACATTTTAAATCATGTCATAAGAATGGTTTTAAAATACTTACCTGAAATGATCCAAGGGGACATTCAAGGTCAAAGTTTTATATGTATAAGGCCCGGCCAACACATTATTGGTAAAAAGTGTGCAGAAAAGCAGCAAGAAACACAAGGTATCCATCTTTATAGAATCATAAGAGAAGCTCATGGAAACATCTATTTATTACAACGTTACCAAGTGTTTGCCAAGCAATGCCCACTTCAATTTAAGAAAAAACAAACACTATCAATGTGGAACAATCAAACATATTTCAGACTGACAGAGTGACTTATCAATCGAAAAAGACGATGTTGAACTGTTGAACTTCGGATTATCAATACAAACGTACAAAGCATATGCTGATAAAGCGTTCTATTATAAATCATCCAATGCAATTTGCGTTTATATCGTTGGTGCATTATTGTCGTGGTCATTACATTATTACAATTGTTCAATGTGACTCATCTAATTGCCAACAAAGGCCATATAAATTAGTGATAATTAGTTGCGCTTTTTACGATGATTTGAATATGGCAGAGACATCTAAGGACAATCTCCTGCACTGTAAGAACAATTCAAAAAAATATTCTTAAATAATCTTGTCTGTGACAACAAAATAAATAAATAAAAATGATACTCATAAAATGTAATTACCTTATAACTTATATATGTAATTATTTTAGTTGGCACGTAATTAAAGAGTCTTTAAACCGATTTAAAACTACAATATGTAGATTCCTGTACTTTGGATTGGCCAGTTCCTGTCCCAGTTGTACGGATGCGCTAGTGTATTTTCAAAAGGACGCATATTGGCCAAACGTGCGACAAAATTATTCGCGTGGTCTACACATTGTTCGCAATTTTCGAGGAGTAGTTTTAGGCAAGATTTTTGACACTAACAATAAGTATGAAGCTATGAAGATGAAATAAACATCAGAATATACCCAATTCCTCTACTTTCTCATTGTACAATAATTATTTCATTAAAACTCCTTTATGTTGCTGTTCAAATGAGCCGTTTTATGCAAATTTGAATCTGAACTTCAATAGGGGTTTTTCACCCTTATCTGTTACTTGATAAGTAATAATAATTCGATAAGACTAATATCAATTTATTCCCTTTTTCATGTACTTTACCTTGATTTATAACTTTTTTTTTCGTGCAAACGAATAGGCATTCTCTTTATATCTTGCATATATTATATAAACTATACTTCTTTCCGTTGTTATCTCTTTACTATAATAATGAAATGTGTATGAAACTCACCTTATTTCAACACTTCTATTGCTTCTGTCACTTCTATCACTATCTGTGTATCTATAACTAAATGTATTTCGGTCGCTATTTTTTTAAAATATGCAACAAAAAAGTGTCACTAATAAATAGACACACGTTTTTTAGTTTCCTCGTCCCAATTTTTTTCCTACACCTACATTAGTGCACTATTTTCTTAGTTTTACTTCTTGCACATACTTCATTTGGTTGTGAAGATTTAGATATGGGACACTCTTTATAAATGCTCTTTCCACTATATAAATGCTATTTATTAAAAATTGTTCTACTCGACTGGAATAGTAAGTCAAGACTGATTCCATTTTCAATTCTCTAGCTTATCCCATTAAACAATATAAACAATGAAAATAGGCTCGTTGCAGGAATGAACAACCACAAAAAATCTAGCGACATAAATTTTATAAACGAGACATTTAATAAACATAAATATTAAGTTAAGATTAAAAGCAGTTTTCCATTTATTGGGCAAATTGAGATGTTGCTTTGCATAAAGGAACAATACAATGATAGAAATTCGCAATTATTTATCAATGAATTTATTAAAACAAATTTAGTAACATGTTAACAATGGTAATAAGTATAGTTTATGTAATATGTGCAATATATAAAGAGTATTTTTGTTGATTTGTATGAAAATGCATGAAATATGTTATAAAACCAGGTAAAATCGATAGCTGTACAAAACCCATTAGGAAAATATTAACACTATGTTGAAGTACATAACATGGGGAATGAATTGATATAGGTGGCATTCTGCTCGAGTGAGGGTTAAGGATGAAAAAACCCTAGTGAAGTTCGGATTCAAATTATTATAAAGCCGCACGTTTTAACACTGTTAAGAAGTTTTATCTCAACAGGATTGAAATACTTTTGATACCATAAGAAAGTAGAAGAGTTGGGGAATATTTTGATGTTTGATTTGTCTTCTCAGCTTCATATTTAGTAGAAAATATCTTGACTAAAATACTCCTCGAATTTGGGAAAAGCGCGCGCTCATTGCCAGCGACCTCGCGAATGGATTGTGGCGCGAAATAATCGTTTTTGGCCACTGTGGGAACGCCTTCCTATTCTATTTCATTCCCATTCTATAAATAATGTATGAATAGTAAAGTGCATTATAGACATACTTGTTTTAGCTACTGCTTAGCAGAGTTAGTCGCGATTTGTAAGTGAAAGGACGTTTTCCTCAACATTCGCAATGGAACCGGAATTTGAAGTTATTTTGACCGAAATTGCAAGCAAAGCTAATTTTAAAAACCCAAAATTTATAAGCACGCATCAAACAAGTAAAAGTGACGGATTCATGGGAAGTGTTAAATTGTTTGATATCATAGAAACTGAAAAGGATGACAAGAAACTTTCTGTTGCTGTAAAAGAATCGCCTAGTGATCCGAAAATGCATGCTGAAATACCAATTACCATACTTTTCCAAACGGAAATATTGTTCTATTCTAAAATTGCAAAAGCTTTAGAGGATCTGCAATTAGAGTTTGGGAAGAAAAGCTTAAATTTTACAAAATGTTACTATACTGATAACACTCCAATGAGGGAAATAGTTATCATCGAAAACTTGGTTCGTAAGGGATATAAAATGTTAAATAGAGAGACACCTATGAAGTTTGCTCATATGAAGCTAGCCTTTGAAGAACTTGCAAAATTGCACGCATTGTGCTTCGCTTTAAAGGCCTTGAAACCGGAACTCAATAAGGAATTAATGGATCCACTTCATAAGAAGATAAACTTTGGAGACATGTATATATCTGTAGGGTTTGGCGCGTTCGTCGAGAAGGCCAGTGCCGATTTTAAACCAATGTTAGTTGGGACCAAATATTACGATACATATTGCGATTTTGCTGATAGAATTGTCGAGGAATTTAAGAAGTCTACTGAAGTAGATGATTATTCAATTTTCTGTCATGGAGATGCATGGTCTAATAACATAATGTTTATACATGATGCACAAGGAAATCCAACTTCAGCCAGGTATATTGATTACCAACTGAGTAGAATACAGTCACCTACCGGGGATCTATCATATTTATTTTATGGTTGGGCTGATATTGAATTACTCCCCAAAGTGAATGAGTTTCTTGAATATTACCACACTACAATGAAAGATACTTTAGGATTGTTTGGGCTTGATGTGGAGCTCATTTATCCATGGACGAAACTCCTAGAACATTGGAAGAGATATGGCAAAATGGGGTTGATCACTAGTTTTTTATTGCGTGTGATTATGCTGTCTACCCCTGATGAAACTCCAGATTTAACAGATTCAATAAAGCAGGGCAAACCAGTAATGGAAGCTGCCTATTACTATAAATTGAAGAGGCAAGACGAGTATAACGAAATGGTTTTGGCTGTTATAAACCATTTTATTGACAATAAATATTTATAAAAAAACTTTAGTTACAACGGCGTTGATATATCTTAATATATCAAAACTTAGAATAAGGTAACGGTAATATCTATTCCTTAAACAATATTGAAATATATATA
>JAODAC010050174.1:0-54778 GCA_027575185.1 Mimaenictus wilsoni
AGAAGGGCAGTTAGTTCGTAAGAATTTTGTCAAATAAAGTTTAGTCACATTTTTACTCCCGAAACATCTACTTCTCTTTTTAACATCTATAACAATTTGCATCGTACGGGTAGTCCACGAATCCTGCAAAAATTAAAAGATTCGCGTTAATTCGCGGGTTGATGTTGCTGTTCGCAACAATTATTACTAAACTTGAAAACATGAAAATTGGTACGGTAGTTAAAAATGCTTGAGAACCGCTTTAGATGCTTTAATTTTAAGATTTTATAAATCTGAAACAGATCATATTGACCTCAGTTAAATTTGGTTGAACTTAAAATCTCAAGAGTATATCTACCAAAACAGTGGTCGGTAATAATATAGCAAACAAAGTACGTGCACAATGACCATTTGTTCACGCAGCATGCAGATAAATCGCGCACAAGATACGAAAAGCGATAGTGATATTGCAATTATTTATCGATCGTTTTGGCGCGCCACAGCCCCGAAGACAATCAGCGCGCGATGGTAAGACAATAGTAGGCGTTTTCGTGCGATCAATTGCGAGCCGATAGTCGGGCCATTATTCAACAAGTGCGAGCATACACCAATACTCATCCAGCACAGAGAGCAACGCAACCACCGTGCAAGCCTGAAATGTACACAGCCGCTAATGACCGCTGCCTCCACGCCACACGTACCTTTCTTTATATGGCAGCAATATTTAAGCGCACTTATATACGCACACATGCACACTTTTCAAGTTTATTATATTGGTGTACGTATTTATTTTTCTTGCTCCGTCGCGAATATATTCGCCCGGCATGTTTACGAATTCGAGTATTTTACGCGACGATAACTACGGCTGGGACATTTCTTATCTTCGAATTATGTGAAAGCTACCATATTACGCCGTCTGATTATATGTGCAGCGAGCACATCAAGATGCAATAAGATGCGATGTGGTGGAAGAGGCTTCCTGAGGTCGGCTGCCAAGAACAGCAGAATATGCGACACACTCGGGGTCGCGATATTGACGTCCAAAGCCTGTTTGTCTGATAAACAGCTACCGGTTGGGATTTTTCGTAACTTGTCTTCTTCTCAAGGAAGTTCATAAAATTCTTGTGATTAACAACAAGTTAATTTGAAAGAAATCTAACCTAGTTGAAAATTAAAGAAGCAAATAGAAGCATACAAACCTGAAATGTCGTAAATTATACTAAGTTTTATTGTGGGTCTTTGCGTATATATTGAGACACATTCAATTACCGAAAAGTGAAGCCATAAAATTAGATGAGTTACGGGACACATCTTCATGGTGGTCAAACGGTTGAAGAGCACGCCAGTACAACAACAATAAAGCTTTTTTTAGCTTTCATTGCACGCTCCACCAGCGCCACCAGAAGACGCTTTGTGCTGAGCATGTTGTGCTCGCGGACCAATGACATAAACCAACAACCATCATTCATCAGATAAGAAATGCAGCGCCGTTTTGTTCGCGCGCTTGGCTACTTACGTGCACGGCTGGCGCACAACCCTGCATTGGCATGCCCATCGCATGTCGCAAATAAAATCATGCAAAAAACGAGCAATAAAAGCGACGCGCACGCTGGTGGAAATTTGCGAGAGGTGCCTGCACGCCGGAGATCGATCGCGCGCTTGGAAATATGTTCGGTGGCACGTTTTCTCGCGCGAGCGGACAATTTGTGTTCCACTTGGTACGTTTGGCGTACTTTTCGTGATGTGGGTTTTGTTCAAGTTCGTTGAGTTTACGCTGACAAATTCTTTCCAGTTTCTCAATATTTCTCAATATTCTGTAAGAATATCTTTGTAAAAATTTCTTACTGGGTAGCTTTGATCAGATTGGATAAGGAAAAGATTTAAGGCTTAACGCACTTAAGAGAATATATTTTTTCGTATTCATACACGGAAAAAAACGCTTTTACGCACATTGTGCTGGGACGTATGAAAACATGCGTTTAGCAGTACGTGCGCGTTAAAATTTGTAGGGGTTGGTTTCAACGAGCTACTAATGAAATGTATTGTGGTTTATACATTAACATGCGAACAATTTGTGTATACTTGGTACATTTCCCGTTCCGGTGATGTAGGTTTTGTTCAAGTTCAAGTTGAGTTTGTACTGACAAAATCTTTTCCGTGGGGTCTTATTTCTCAATATTCTCGAAGAATTTACAAACTTCTTCTTGTGTACCGTTGAATAAATTGAAATAGAAAATATTTAATGTATAACGCATTTAAGACTATAAAGTTTTTTAAGTGTGCGCCAAAAGACGCTGTTGCACACGCTGGGCCAGGCGGAAACATTCATTTAGCAGAAAGCGTACGTCAAAATAGTTAGGAGAATGCATTAACGCACATACTTTTATTTTAGTCGTAATAACCTTCTAATTTTAGGCTTTGTATATTAGGAAACGTTGGAATGAACATTTTCTAAAATGAACGAAAAAATACAGAACGATACTCGTGTGTAAACGAGTATTGGTGCACTTTTTGCCAGTGGTCCCGCTTCGCTCGTGCCTCTAACAAGAGCATGGCCAAATCGCCGTTTCCACACTTGTATCATTGTATCATACATACTATTTCCTATTCCTGTTATACCAATGTTTCAAATACTCTTATCAAATACTCTTAGATTTCAATGCATGTACAACTAACCTTTTCTTTAAAAACGCATCACTCGTGTCAGTTGCAACACTCGCCTTCGGGTAGTTTCTCATTCTGAAACTGAATTTCATTTCTCATACTGAAGAAACGGGTACCATCCCATGCTCGTTTTACAACATACTAATATATAATAATTACAGTTGTTTACAATGATTGTCATTTACTGCATCAGAATTTCCTCTTCTCTTCTGCTTTTTCTCTCATTCCTTTCTTTGTCATCGCTGCTTCCTATTGGCTGTGGTATGATTTTGGCGGTCTGCCTAGTTTTCTCCGAAGCTTTGGGGTCCACTTATGAGTTGGCCAAACGACACTAATTGCTTCCTTTCTATTACTTCAACTCTTGCCCCGTATATTCCTACTAATTGTCTTACAGTTAGTTTGTGGTTTGAGGTTTTGTTAGTTGACTTCCTCTGCTCCAGCATATCAGATCCACGGCGTTGGTCTTCTTTCCCTCTAGGAATGACAAGGTTCATACTTTAGCCCCATATTTAGTATACTCTCCACGAACGATCTGTATATTACCTGTTTCACCATAGGCCAGGAGGGAATTATCTAATAACAGCCATAAAATAAGGATTTCACCCAAGTTTTTGAAAGCGAATACAGTCTCAATCGGGTAGTTGCCAATTTTTATATTCTCTCCTTCTTTCCAAACCACCAAATATTTCGTTTTATCCTTATTAATTTCCGGCCCCCCATGTTTTATCTTCGTTTAGCTTCCGAGACATATGGGTGGCGTCTAAGTGTTGAAAGTGGCGCGAAAGTGTTCGTGAATAGAAAGAAGGAGATGGGAGGGCAGACCCGCGATTAGGGACAGCAATATAACCCCTGCATATAGAGAATACAAAGTAGTAAGAAGAAGACCTAGATACATGACCAACGAGCAGTTGAGTGCGGCCGAAAAGTGGATATTGGAACGGACTAGGTGCGGATCGGAAGAGAAGGGCACGAAACGGAGTATGGGAAGGAAGTTTGGACGATGTATGCTTGGTGGGAACATTTGGCACTAGACTGCAAAAGGATCGTGATGGAGGCAACACTGTCCATTTCTAAATCTTCGAAGATCTTGTGCATCTCCCTATTATGTGTGATAGTTTTGTCTATCAATTGTTTTCCACGACCCCGCCTGATCGAATTCTTACTAGCTTAAGGTCCTACAGGTTGAGCAGTGCAAGTCAAGAGTAACTTGGAACTGCAAGAAATTGCTCAAGAAATTGAGGCGAAGCAATGAACTTAAAATACAGTAGGTTCCATGGTCCTGACAACCTGCGAATTTTCAACGTCCACAGTGAAAAAATGGATCAATTAGACACGTCACCGCTTGGAGGGACGAAGAGGGTCCTAGGCAGGCTAAGAGATTGCTCGACGTGTCATACAAAAGAGTACAGAGAATTATAAAGCTGAAAAAATGCGATATAAGGCTACTTGTTTACCTACTGACAGATCGTGCCGAGGTCTTTTACCACCTACCTAATATTGGCAAAGGCGACCTCACAAGTTGTAGATTATGTAAATCTGAGGTAGAGACGACCGAGCACCTACTCTGCACTTGTATATCCCTAGCACCTAAAAGACTTTCTTTGCTAGGCAGCGAGCAGCCAGGTTTTGCTAAATTCAAGGGGATGTCGGTCAAGGAGATTCTTGCCTTTTCGAAGGTAATCTGCGTTATTGGTCATAGTATTGATCCATAGACAATAGACCAAAGTTGATCGCAGTAGGGTCGTTAACCGCCCAGGCTTAATTTAAAAAAATCCATCCATATAAATATGAGCACGTTTCTAATGTTTTGGGACCTGCTTACCTCTAATGTCACTGTAAAATTCTCCTGCGATCCTCTCTATTAGTTCATCCGGAGCGTGCTTAATTATATTTCTATATCGCATATATCTCTAACATGTAATTTGGAAATACCTTAACATAACAAAGGTTGAATTCCAATTGAGATGAAACTGGCTCGTCGACGCTTAGTTGGTTAAAGCGTCTGTCTAGTGAACAGGAGATTGGGAGTACGAATCTCCCCGGAGCCTTCAGGAAAGTGTTCCTCTTTTTCTATTTTTTTCTTCCTCACTGATACTAATATACCTAGTACTTCAAAGTAACGACCGTATAAAACATTTAGGAATACTTTTTATTCTAGTCTCCGTTGAAACTTAATTATTGAAACACGTTAATTCAGACTATTACTAAAAATAAACGGTATGACCCCGACGTGATTTGAACACGCAACCTTCTGATCTGGAGTCAGACGCGCTACCGTTGCGCCACGGAGTCCGCTGGGTTGCTCATAGTGCAATTGCTATAACATGATCTAATTGAAACAAATTGAAGGACGATAACAACTGCTAATAAATTCCATATTTATCTGACATATCAATCAGACGTTATAATACAATTTCTAGTAATATTTAAATATATTTCCATTTTGCATAATCCTGTTTTATTCTTCATAAAACAGGTATTATGCAAACATTTCCGCCTAGGTGGGACGTACGGCAATTTGTCAAAAGCCACGCAGCAACGACAGCAGGACACAAAAACCAGAACTACGATAAGATATACGTAGGCAATAACTCGCGCCAAACGCTACAATCCGTTCTTTCGTTCATCTCCTTACAGGTCGAGGTGCTTGCGTTCGAGTTTGATACGCGCATCGATAGATTTTATTTCCATAGTATTTTACATTTTGTTCAAATTCCTGCTTGCGCATGGCGCACAGCAAACGCGTGGAGCACTGTCCTATGAATAGTCGCATTCGACGAACACAATAACATTTGTTATTATAGAAGATACTGGTGATGCTGGGGACCTGCTGGTGAGCTTCTTTCTCTACCGATCGTTTAGAAATTTATTAGTCATAACTTATAAGTTGCTGAATCGAACTAAAACGGGATTTGGCAATATTTGATGTTGTTAGTGTGATGTTGTAAGTTCAGATAATATTGTTATAATAAACTATGGGTTATAGGTAATCATTTAAAAAGTTCAAAATGAAAAATGTTCATTTTTAAAATTTACTTTAGGACATTTAGGAAGATAATATTAATTTAAATTAGTACATTTTATTTTGAAATGAAGTGTATCATAAGAAGTAAATTATTCCGATTATATTTTTGGGGACGTTTGATGATTATTTGAAGAAATGGGGAATTGAGCAACAATTTCTAAGGTTTTGGGAAATATTCGGCAAAATGTAATCGAAAAACCTGTTATGATATGCGCCAATGATATATTTTTGCAAAAACTGCGTTTAAACTATATCAGTATCAGTTCGGAATTGACACGCGATTTCTAAAGTTTACAAATGTATTCACTAAATTGCAAGGGGAAAACGTATTTAGATGTACTCAAACAAGCTTTTGCAAAAGTGAGTTAAAATACATCGGGACATCAATAGATGTAACAGTTCGGGTATTAATGTAACGGTTTTGCGTAATATTCTCCACATTATAACAGGAAAGATTGCTTAAATGGGTCTGCCTAGTTTTCTCCGAAGCTTTGGGGTCCACTCATGAGTTGGCCAAACGACACTAATTGCTTCCTTTCTATTACTTCAACTCTTGCCCCGTATATTCTCACTAATTGTCTTACAGTTAGTTTGCGGTTTGAGGTTTTGTTCGTTGACTTCATCTGCTCCAGCACATCAGATCCACGGCGTTGGTCTTCTTTCCCTCTAGGAATGACAAGGTTCATACTTTAGCCCCATATGTAGTATACTCTCCACGAACGATCTGTATATTCCCTGTTTCACCATAGGACAGGAGGGAATTGTCTAATAACAGCCATAAAATAAGGATTTCACCCAAGTTTTTGAAAGCGATTACAAAAAAAATGTTAATGTTTACAATTTACTTTAGGACATTTAGGAAGATAATATTAATTTAAATTAGTACATTTTATTTTGAAATGAAGTGTATTATAAGAAGTAAATTATTCCGATTATATTTTTGGGGACATTTGATGATTATTTGAAGAAATGGGGAATTGAGCAACAATTTCTAAGGTTTTGGGAAATATTCTGCAAAATGTAATCGAAAAACCTGTTATGATATGCGCCAATGATATATTTTTGCAAAAACTGCGTTTAAACTATATCAGTATCAGTTCGGAATTGACACGCGATTTCTAAAGTTTACAAATGTATTCACTAAATTGCAAGGGGAAAACGTATTTAGATGTACTCAAACAAGCTTTTGCAAAAGTGAGTTAAAATACATCGGGACATCAATAGATGTAACAGTTCGGGTATTAATGTAACGGTTTTGCGTAATATTCTCCACATTATAACAGGAAAGCTTGCTTAAATGGGCCCTAACCATTTATTTTCGCAATAAAACGCACTTAACCACATCGAGAGAAAGATACTACGCCCGGGGATTGTCACTCGATTTCTGAAGTTTTGGAAAATATTCACTAAAATATAACAAAACAACGTGTTTAGATGTGTTCGAACATATTTTCGCCTTTAAACACATCGGGAGATAGATAGTGGTTATTATTCGGGAAATGACACGCTATTTCTGAAGTTTTGGGAAATATTCGCAAAAATCTGATAGAGAAACCTGTTTAGATATGTTGAAATGCCATATTTTTGCAAAAATACGTTTAGACAATATCAGTATCGGTTCGGAATTGACAAAAGTATTCGCTAAATTATAAGGGGAAAACGTATTTGGATGTATTCAAAGAATTTTTAACAAAAAGTGAGTGAAAAAGTACAAATCATTAGATTAAGAGTTGTAACGGTGCGGGTATTGATGTAACGATTTTACGTAATATTCTCCACATTGTAACGAAAAGCTTGCTTAAATGGGCCCTATCCATATATTTTCGCAATAAAGTGCATTAAATTACACCAAGAGATCGATCACTGTTGCGGCCGGGGATTGTCACACGATTTCTGAAGTTTTGAAAAATATTCGTAAAAATATAATTGAAAAATGTGTTTATCTATGTTCAAAGCATTTAAACATCTATCGCCTCGGGAGAGCTGTAGCACTTCGGGAATTGCTTCGCTACTTCACAGGTTTTGGGATGTTCAAACCACTTGTTTTCGTGCCGAAAATAGTGTGTTCGAAGAAATTGCGAGATTTATGTCTTCAACGGTTCGGGAATGGCCACGTAATTTCTGAAGTATTGGACAATATTTGCAAAATTATATTGGAAAAACGAGTTTATATGTGTTTAAACGCCTTATTTTCGCAAAGAAATGCGTTAAAATACATCTGGAGATCAATACCTGTAATGGTTCAGGAATTAAAATACGATTTTGAGAGTTCTAGGAAATATTCGCACAAATATAATAGATAAACTATCAGATTTAAATTTTTAAACATACTTTGTTTAAACAAATTGGGAGATATATAGCTGTAACGGTTCGGAAATAATTGAAATACGATTTCTGAAATATTGGGAAATATTCGCTAAATTATAGGAGAAAAACTGATTTAGATGTGCTCAAGCGACTCAATCGATGAGATTGATGGCGATGGTTCGGGAATTGACACTCGATTCCTCAAGTTTTGGGAAATATTCACTAAAATATCAAAGACTTATACGCTCTAACGACATATTTTCACAGAAAAAAGCGTATATAGTAATAGTAATTATATAAATATATAGTAATATCAGTTTAACTTCACTATTATGCCAGAACTAGTTAGGTTACTGTATATTAGATCTCCTTTATTCTATCGGAGCTATTGTTACATATTCGTGGTTCTCAAAGTGGTTTTCATGAGACAGCGAAAAACTATTTCGTTTTATTCATACTTGATTGATGTTTCAAATGCCTGGGGATCAGAGAAAGGGGGAACTCCATTGACAACAAATTCGACTGACCCAACCGATAATCCGACGTCCTCTTCATTGGAGCAAATTAGTCCAAAGCCTCAAACGATATCCATAATTAAAAATCTTACTTGTTTTCTGTTAACGTATTACTAAATGCCCGACATTCTAAGTTGAAATGTTACTATCAGTGTATACAATTCACTTATTTTCGGGAGAACGGACACCACCTAAATGTATTCATCAAAATTTCATATTTTTATCCTTACAACAAGATTTCAGATCGACAGATCGCTCAAAGAAGTTTCTTTATACTTCCTCCCGTCAGTAAATATTCCTAAATGTGTTCATTATTAATTCACAGATGAGAGACACGTACTTCATTGATCCAGTTCAATTAATTTTCAATTTGTACTTTCCGGAATCATCAACTGTGAATATGGTTAAGTTCAATAGAAGTTTTTATTGGTTTCGAAAAATGAAGAAGAATATGACATGATTTAAGCTCTACCTCAAGGTATATTTTATGTCTTGAAACCGGAGAACACACCTTAAAATACACAATAATTGAATGACTGGGCCAGTTTAATGCCCCACTAACCGACGCGACGCGTGCCAACAAAACCGTCCCAACCACAGCAGTTCGTGTACGCATCCACAGTACTATAACGTGTATAATATGCATATCTGTGATAAATTTATTCGACTGCGACGACCAAGGCGACCATCTTCAATCTCAAACCAATCATACGACCGCATAGATCTTGTGCGAGCATATTGTTAGCGCGCGTGTTGTGTAAATTTCCAATTCACTCCATAAAAAAAAACCGAGGCGAATAAATAACAAGCAGAAAAATATTCAAGAGTTTCTATTGTAATAGACACCGATTGGTGTTTGGCGATAAATGAAATATTTATCAGTGTAGGGTATCATTGAACTGTTCTATGTATTACAAATGTACCTTGAGGCAATTCTTATTATTCTAGTTTATTTTCAAAATTCTATTGGTAATCGAAAAACAAGAATACCAATATGGTGTTTTAGTCAGATTCAAATATGGACATGGAGTAAAAACCCGAAAATGTTGGTCACACATAAATTGACAGTGCAGACTACTAATTGTAAGTCAGAATTTTCTGTGCAAATCCCATTCAAACAATCCTAATGTGTAGCACATATTTACTTTGTTCATAATTAGTACTGTCAGCATCTAAATATATTCTTCTTTGCTGGCGCTATAGCCCGCTAGCCGAGTTACTTGCCTCTCTCTTTCAGTTCTTAACTTTCAGCAATCTCTTCCTTCACCTCTTCTTTCCATCTGTTCCGTGGTCTTCCTCTTTTTCTAGTACTTTGAATGTGGCCTGCTTACCAGAGCCTTTATAGACCGATATTTGTCGAAAGGAGGTGGTTGTCAGCATTTTTATACTCCATTCTTTCTCTTCTCTGATCGTGCCAAATAGTCTTCTGAGCACTATTCTCTCAAATTTGGCCATGGTGTCGGCCTGTTGTTGGGAGGGGATTCATGTATTAGCTTATACCTTGCGGTGTCTGAATAACAAAAAATAACAAAATAAAAATGACTGTTCTTTTTGTTTTCTCCCGTTTTCATCTTGTTTTAGTTGCTATCTGCTATAAAGTTCTTTCCATATTTGTCTATTTTTAGCCATTTTCTTTGCTTCTGTAATTTCTAATCCATGTTTCGCCCTCTGCCTCTGCTGCTTGCGTTAGGCATACCTTGCCATATTTTTTTGACTGGAGTTTCTTCCTTCATTCTTATAAGGTGTCCTCACCATCCCAGTTGTCTTCTTTCAATGTGATGGTGAATTGATTCGATTTCTACCTGCCGCCTTATATCTTCGTTCCTAATTTTGTCCTTTCTTGTTTTGCCCACAATTCTTCTGAGGAATTTCATTTCTGCAGCTTGGATTTTGTTTTTTTCTCTGTCGTTTAGCACCCGGGTTTCGCGGCCAGACGTTAGGATTGGGCAATATATTGATTTGAAGATTTTAATTTTTCTTTCTTTCTTTCTTAATTGTTAATGAATTTGTTATGCATTTGATAATATACTTTCATTGCATTATCAACCCTGGTATTTATTTCTAATTTTATATTTCCGTCTGCAGTTATGTTTTTCCCTAGGTAGCTGAATACTCTTACTTGTTCTATTTTGTCATTTCCGAGTACTTATTCTCTTCCTTTTCAATATATCCCACAGTTTTTTCCGGGGTAACATATCAAAGGCATTTTCTAGGTCAATAAAGCCCATATACAGATTCCTTCCTCTATAGCACGTTTTTTCGATCATTTGGTTTATAGTAAATAGGTGGTCTTGTGTGGATCTGTCTTTTCTGAAGCTGCTCTGTGATTGTTCTAGCGATGGTTCAACACTATGTTTAATATTCTTTTCATAGCATATAATGAGATTTATAATTATGCTCAACCTTAAACGAAAATATTATATAGTGTTTCCTTTTATACTTCGTTTTCAGTTGAATATTGCATATTTTCTTTTATCCATTTCAATTACTCATGTATAAATTGTATTTTCTTAAGATTCTTCCCGTTGTGTTGATTCTGGAATAGAAGTATGTTGAAACATTACTTCCAAATATCATTTTATGGACTTCTAAAAACAAATAACAAGATCAATCTTTCAGTCTCATCAAATTTCACTATTCATTTGAACGAAATATGTTTTCAGGCTTTTATATTGTTAGGATTCTATTCCAGAATACGTTTTAGCACCACTGGTAGGACTGGACTGAAGGCATTAGTACCCTTTTGGGACCTCTCTAGTAGCTAGGTCTGATAGAAGGTAACTGCACCAAATCACTAAATTACTTCTGGTTGCCAGTAATGGCGACAAAGCAACGAAGGTGGACCGAATTGGTCCGAGGCCCTGCTCATGCAGGGTACACGAAAACTAATAAGTCTATCATCCAAGCTCAAACACACTTTTTGTCGTCGAACAGCAAGAGGTATGAATCAAAAGCAAGACCTCACGGGAATGTTACTACTGATGCGGACATAGCATCGTCATCTATCGTTAGCTACGGGGTAAATGGTTTAGTATAAGGAGACCGTGGAATACTATATACTCCTGGAGTTGCAAAGGGCATTTATAGGCAGTACCGGTTCTAGGATATTGTTGTCTCGATGCGAAATAATAACTGTAGACCCTTAAACAAAAGAATAAATTATCGTCCTTGATTCTACTGACGTACGTGCATTTTATGTAGGCAACATGTTTAATATACTAACCACAAAATGTCACAATTACATTTTAATTAATTAACTGATACTAAGCAAGAAACGAAAACTCGAGGAGTTTTTTTCAATTAATAATACTAATAATAATACTATTAATACTAATAACATATGTTTATGATTTCCACTGATTTTTCAACTATATATTTGCTTCGTTGTTGTTGTACCCCGGAACACGTAGATTTTTTTTAAATTAACTTATGTTTTGTAAAAACAAACTTAACAGTAATTTATAGGTGGGAGGAAGAAGGATGAGGAGGCAAGAAGAGGTTGTGAGTAGAGAGCAATGGAGGAGTTTTGACGGTTTAAGTTATGTATTGGTAGATGACTCGGGGGGCTAAATATAAGGAGTAGGGATGTCAAAAAAGTATCGGTATCGATAAGTATCGACCATGTATCGATACTTATCGGCTTTTATCGATGCTTTAATTTTTGTTACTTATCGATAGTATCGAATCGGTCATTTTCGATACTTTTTGACATGCCCCTTCACTGAGGCCATCTGTTAATCAATACCATCAATTGGGATGGTAAATGTTTTCTGAACGAAATTTCGATTCTTGATCCTGTTTTTAAAATACTTGTTGCATTGTTGTTTAGTATCGATACCTCCCTGCAATTCAAATTCATTTAAATTTTGCCACTTTTTAATAAAAACTTAGTTTTAGCCTTAATTTACTCAATCAGTAAGTTTACCATTATTAATTTTATTACTTAGAAATTACCGCGATATTTTTCATTCTCAAAATGTGGTAATATCAGAAAAATGGGATCGATAATATACTGGAAGATTACTGTAACGAGTAAAAATGATTTTAAAATACATTAACAGATGGCGCCAATGTGTATTTTTGATACAAATAAGTATCGATACTTTTTTTCGATACTTGGGTATCAAAAGTATCAGAGTTCCAAAAGTACCAAAGTATCGATACTTCGTGAAAAGTTGACATCCCTAATAAGGAGTTCTAGTTCGGATGGGAGAGAGTGGAATGTATGGATGTGAAGCGCAAGCGGATGTGACGGTGACCGGACTGCCGATAAAACGATTAGCGAAAATATCATAGAGAGAAGAAAAGAAGAGAGAGGGAGCCGGTCTGGTTAGGTACAGAGGTAAGTATTTCCGAAAAGAAACAGCCTCGCTGTGACAGGCGCACATTTCCTTTATTTCTTACTAATTTCAAGTTATTTAAACCGTGCTTTATCGCAAAAGTTTCATTCTAGAGTCTACCTTTTAATGAATCGAATAATTTCTTTTTGTTTCACCTTACGATCATTTGTGATAATCTTATACAATCAATTTGCTATTAGTACTATCAATAAGCGGCTTACCGCCACCAAAGTTCGAGACAAACTTATCAGGAAACAATTTGAATATTTGATTGACACAAAGGTATACCGAATTTGCGTAGTAATTGATATTATTCAATTATATGTTTTCAAAAAATTTAGTAAATTCTGGCGCTCATGGGCAGTCTCGGTCCGATGTTCGGTCTCAATGTTTCCACGTTTTTTTTTTTTTTATTACGATTTATTTTTTATGATCACTTTTCTATTGTGTTTCTATTGCATGTTTGTTATTTGTGCCACCATAGATATTAAAATGCGATATTTTTATATGAAACTGGATGTAGTCATGGGTGGACGGCGCCCGAAGAAAAATCAAGTTATTTCATGGGTCAAAAGTTATAAAAATTCCACGCGCATGTAGACATTTCTCTTTCAACAAGTGTGCGCGCGCGACTGAAGTCCCGCGCTCGGGGGATACACCGAACATGCGTAATATATTTAAAGCAACAAGTCGATTTTTCATAAATGTACGCCGAGATATATCAAAGGCGCGCGCGCATATATTTATTATATTCGTCTAAAAAATGTTTCTCTTGCTTCGCGTCGGATTGCGCAGCGTTTTAAATCAACTCCCGGCGGTGAAAACTAAACAAAGAAAATATTGCTTCTTAATATATGGATGGGAATTCTATATTTCGATATTTCGTTTCTGAATTGAATTGCAGTTAATGTTATTTTTATTGGAATTACGTTATTTCCAGTGCATGTATACATAGATTTTAATTGAATTTCTATTAATAATGTTAATGATAGCAAGGGGTTATTCATGTAATTTTTCAGACAGGCAGATTTCTTAGGGATTTTTGGTATTAGGGAACAAGAGGATGATCAACTTCCCGCGGAGCACAACCATTAGATGAAACTGACGACAGTGCAGAGTGGTCCGCCCTCGGCTGACAGAAGGATTATTCTAAGGAGATTGTGCCTTAAAGGGCAGTCCGTTTTCCAGAAAATAGAACCCTCTTTTACTAGAATCGGCTATTGTACTGTGGCGGTCTATCATTTCCGCACAAAGAATAAACATCAATATCCGCATCAACAAATCTTAATCAGCATCCGCCGAAATTTTAATCGATCCATATGTAAACATCTGGAGCCCGGTTAATCGAGACAATAACAGCAGAAATGCTATAACGTCAAAATGGCCGCGTCAGCATTTCCACCTGTGTATATATAGTGAACTATTTCCCAACAATCACCGGTCAGTCCAGGAATCCGGCGGGCCTCGGCAGTCTTCACTCAGTCCGAGTCAGTCCATCATCGTCATCAGCTACCATCACCAGAGAGTCCGCCGTCGCCGAGAGTCCACACCGAGTGCCTCACCGGCCGTCTCCACCGACTACTCCGACGCCAGCAGCCACCACCAGCGGCGATTTCGCCACCGAGTCCGCCTCCGGCTTTCGTCACATGCGACTCCGACGTCTTTCACGAGCTGCCCCGACCACCAGCGCCAGCCGTGTGCCTCCGCCTGCTGCCTCCCTGGATATCCACGCTATTATCTTTCATTTTTGTATTTTTTGTTTCATGTAATATGGTACAATAAAATCCCACAGTAAAATACGCCTCTCCTCGGTATAACTAAGAATATGGTCTCGAGCCATCACTCTTGGCTGCAACAACGCCGATTAAAGTTTGCCCCTTCGCGTCAAACATATTTGCATTAATTTTTAAATTTGAATTCATTCCGAAATTTCAATTATTTTAACTGGCGCACATGATTTGGCCTTATACCCTCAATAAAATACTTTCAATACACTTTTCTTGTGCCCAAAGATTTCCGACGATCCTAACCAGGTAAAAATACTTAAAAAAGTGTGTGCGTCTCGGGATTCCAGACTGAAGTGAAAATATTAAGTAATCTATGCTGATCTATTAATTATTCAATAATTTAAACATGGGAAATAGTTAGCTTATTAGTTGAATTTTGGGATAAAGAGAAGTTGACTCGATAATATCCAAGAACGTTCTAAGGCTATTTCACAATATAATCCACGAAGGTGGCGCGAAATTCTGCTTGCGACAAACATCCGACCCGTGCAGCATAATCGGTTATACAAATTCTTTCTTGTTCTTACTCCTGGCCAGGCACGCATATTTGCTTCAAAGAGCGAACAAGAACGCATCCAAATAAGATTCATAATCGTCGGTGTATCGATATCACTATTCACGCGAATCGCGCTCACTAAGCACTTTGTACAGTCTGGGAGAAGGCAGATAGATTGGCCACAACGAATACTCTTAGAAACTATTTGCCCTCCACAAAAAAAGATATCCCTCCAAACGTGTATTTCCTGTATTTATGATTCTTTATGGGTCAACTATTATTTTAACAATGAAAGTGAGTTGAAACCATCCCGTGCGATTTACGATCAGACTGCATGTGGTTCCTCGTTTCATAGTCTATATATGTCTCTGCTCCATTCTCCCATGTTTCTCAGATGATTCTGAAGGCACAGTACCCTTTACTGAGGTCAGTATGTTGCTATAGTATGGGCGCTCAAGCCAGTGCACTTATCCGGACTTATCCACAGAGCCAACTCGCTGTTTTTTGTCGTTACATGAGTGGTAGACATGAAGAACCCAAAACACAACTGGTCTTATTGTTAGCAGTAGAAATAAGAACGCTGATTACGAAAGTAATCGCTTGGATCTCACCTTCTTAGACAAACGTTGGACTGCTATGCTAAGTGAATTTCCTAATATAGATAAAGCTATCACTTCAAAAGAAATGTCATACCGTTTGACATCATATTGACACCAATTCCGATTCGCCCCCTCTGACGAAAAAAGAAGAGTATAGCGAATGAAGTTGGAACTGCCCTTAAACCGTAACAAGAAAGAAATAAACCGGTGACATAAGCACTGCACCAAGCAACCAGCTAGCTGCCCATCATAATCGGACGCTACACGTTCATAACGTTCTTAAATTGGCGCTCCAACCAAATGTTTAACAATTATTTTCTCGGAAACTATCAGGTAGTGCTTTCTAGGATTTTCACCATATTTTTTTTCGAAAATCTTGTACCCGACACTAATTTTAGTTTTGCGAAACTCATTTGACAGGGCGTGGACTCTTATTGTGAGAGTCAAGCTTCATAGTTTAAATCCGGAGAGGTACACTGCTGCTAAATCTACTTTTGACAAATTGGTGATGAGATGGAAGATGGAACCTGTTGACCTTCAAGTTCTCCTTGGTCGTCTCCTATAGACATGGTTCCTCATAAGTACGGGACTTGGCCATTACTGAAGCTTAAATTATTTGAATATATGTTATATTGGATTTGGTAATTTAGTGTGAAGTTTGAATTATATATTTGAGAGCAAGTACATAGTAATGATTTTTTCCTAACTCATTCACACAACTACTATCATACAGTCTTGTTTAGAACGACCCCAGACAACCAAGCATTCACATATCACTGACTTTTATTTTCAAAGTCAGCCAAGACATCGCGGCAAAAGGAAAGAGTTAATTCGAAGTACCAGGTCGGGTTCTCGGGGTCTCCGTGGTAGCACGTTGGTCCGGTTCCCAAAGGTCGCCGGTTCAAACCCGGTCGGGGCTTCAAATTTTCTTTTACCCTGTTAAATTTCAATTTCAATTAATTTATTTATTTGTAAAATTCATTAATTGTGCTAAATGATTACATGTTCTTCTTTGATATGTCAATGCTAGCTAGTCTGGGATCGTTCAAAACAAGACTGTATGCTAGTAGTTGTGTGGATGAGTTAGGAAAAAATCATTACTAAGTACATGCTCTCAAATATATAAATTATTTGAATATTCCTGATCTCTTCCCGATTCCAAACATACTGGATGTTGCGAACAGCCTGCCTGCTGACAACATCAACCTTTGACGAAAACGCCAAAGGTCTTTTATTTTAGCAGGACCCGACCTACCCGTTCGTTGACAGTGATGATTGCGCTGCGGAGAGAAGTAGACACGTCGAAGTACGGCTTGTGACTAACTTTATTTACACAAATTTACAATTACATCGACTGGGTTCCACACACCCGCAACGCTTTCTCCCGCAATCTTCCACCTCACGAACCTACCCCTGGACCAATCCGAGCACACTCCGCCTACCACACGCTTTCTCTTAAGACCTACAAAGTGTGCCACGAAACGCTACCCTTAGGCACAGCTTTACACCTGCGGGAGGTCGTTTAAGATAAGATGGTACCACCACACGTGCCTTAACAATTCACCATCGGATCGGCTACGCTTTCCAAAACCACCCAAATCGCAAAATGTGCACGTCGTAAAATATCTTTCAATTACAGTCTTGACCTTCATAAAAGCTTGGAAATTATTCACCGACCGTACACAGCGGTTCCCAACACTGGACCTTGTTAATAAATTGCGTGGAAAAAACATATTTACCAAATAAGAAAGCAGCAGTTATTATACCATTTGGTCTTCTTGGAATATTTGGGAATGCCATCTGGACTTGAAATGCACCTCTTTCTTTCCAGCGATTCATGTACAATGTATTACGTGGTATCTCTAACATTTTTGTATACATTGGCGACATTCTGCTTGCGTCTGTTAGTGAAGCAGAACATATTCAACATATTCGCAAAGCGTTTCAACGGCTTTGCGATCATGGTATCGATTTAAATTCCGTAACGTGATTGTTCTTCACAATTTTACCTCAAGGTTTTCTTCTGCCATTCCTAGATTGTCATGAAGAACTTACTAGGCTTCTTTAACACCTTCAGGTCTGTCTAAACAAATGAACCAATAGCTAGGCGAGCTCAAATAGAAACGTTTTCGTAAGCAACGGTAACATTGTTGTTTCATATTGTTGATTGACATTGCAGCTAAATGTTCTTTTCGCAAGTTGGTGAAAGATTGAACTTGCAGATCTTCGAGTTCACCTTGATCATCCCCTATACTCATGGTTTCTCAAAATGGCAGGACAAGGCGTTCATGTGGCGATTCCTGAAGATTACAAAAAAGATAAAAAAATATTAAATGATGTAATACAGGACTTGGTTTATAAATTGCGTGGAAAGACCATAGTTACTAAATTATATCTATCCAAAGCCTTTCATCAGATTCCTGTAGTCTCGGAACAGAACCAAAAAAAATGTTACTACGTTATTTGGTCTTTTTGAATATTTGCGAATGCCATTTGGACTTGAAATGCTCCTCAGACTTTGTAACGATTCATGTACATTGTATTACCAGGCATCTCTAACATGTTCACATACATTGACGACATTCTGCTTGCATCTGATGAAGAAGAATATCATCTTTATCTTATTCGCAAAGTGTTTCAGCGGCTTTGCGATCATGATATCGCTTTAAATTCCATAACGTGATTGTTCTTAGCCACTATCCTCAAGGTTTTCTGCCATTCCAGGATTATCGTGGAGGACATACTATGCTTCTTTAGCACCTCCAGGTCTATATGGGCAAATGACTAGGTCCCACAGAAACGATTTCGTAAGTAACAGCAACGGTAATTGTTTCAAATTGTTGAGTGAAACTGAATACTAAGGCCATGAGGTTTCCCTCCGTGACTAATCAGAATTGTTCGTTCCGCAGCCACAGACCTTTGGCTGGGACTTTCTATCTATCTTTTGAATGAGTATCGGTAATGATACCTCAAAAACTAGATTCATTGACATAATATCTATAGACTTGTTGATAGGACTGGCGATAAATTGTGTGATTTTACAGATAAAAATACTGAATATCTGCGAAATCTATAAAACCTGCTAAATATCTGCGAAGATATAATATATATAATCAACAACCTTTTTCAACCACATAGTGGTGTAAGGGATTATTAACTTTCTCCCAGCCCAATCCGGTCTCGTTACTCTTTGTGCATATGGGTTTTTTTCGGGGACCGTTGCAAGCGAATCGCCCACTGAGCTCCACAACGCGGCAAGCCGCCGCTATCTGCGAAGATATAAATCAAATTCAATACAAATATTGTTAAATGTAATTTAAACGTGATTAATTTACGAAAGCAATGAATAAACTTGTAGAGTTAGAACATTAAAGAGCCCGAAAAGTAAGAGTTATGTGAAATATCTCCCGAGAAATGTACGCCGAAAAACGATTAAATGTTATAAACGTTTATAGCTACGCACTTTACTCGGATCAATCGGGCATTTTTTACAGTTTTCACCTCTTATCGGATCGGCTCTTATCGATGGTCCGAATACTTTATACTAGTAGCTGGTAGCGATTGTGCACGGCGTATTTATGTAGTCACAGGATCGTTTCGGGAATTTGGGTAGTGTTGACAAGCGATTTTAATCAGCCGGTCGCTACGTGTTGTGGAATGAACGATTGCGCCGCTGAAGGTGCTGCGGTGTTCTCTATTCCTCAACGGAATACCAGGAATACCGTTCGGACACATTCCCTGCGCTCGGCGCGAGTAACTTCTTCCAACTTCTGCGCACACAACTCGTTTCGTGGCAATGAAGATTCCCCGCCGTTGAATCCGGCCAAGGACCAACGGACTTGCGCGAGCATATCTTATATTTCGTGCGTTGTAAATCAATCAATGCGCGTTACTGATAGCGCATTTTCTCTTCTTTTTCGCTAGTCGCTCGGTCAGCTTGAGTTATTGCGCCCCCGTTTCGCTGGCGGCATGGTCCCGGCTATTTACATAATGATTCGCGTTCTTTTGTCGTGTTAGCTTTTAATAAAGCGAACAGGCAGTTTTGCAGATGGGTGGTGGTAGAGAGTGTGGTGCAGTTGGCGTGCATACGAGTTTATTTAATTCCACTAGCGGCCACTCTTCTCTTCCCTATGCATTTCTGTGGCGTTATTTATGCGCGTGCGTTCGTTGCGGACAACTTGCATTTATTGTGCATCTTAAAAACTGTACTTTATTGGAGTATCATGCGAGCAATGCGACAGTCCTAGTATATTACGATTGGTTTCCACGCGACGTTGACTTTCTTAAGTCTTGTTCATTTGTGATTGCTTACTTTTGTTAGTTCAAGGAGGGTACTTGATCATAATTTTTAAAAATTGTTCCTTTTTTGATGTTGAACTTATATCTGCTTGCTTGCCTTGGGAAGCCTGTGAATGCAAGCTCAATGCATTACAATTTTTGGCGGCGTATAGCTCTAAATCTAATAATCAGATTTTAACTTTTCTTAGTTTCAAATTTTGGTTTTATTTCAACTTAAGAGACTGGATATTTTTTTCTATTTTTGTTCTTTGTAATTATGACCTTTAAATTTTCAAATTTTCTTTGCTCATGCGTTGCGTTAGACTCGGTCGTGTATATTGTCGCGAATACATACGTGGGAATTATATTCACAAACTAACGATCCTACCTCCATTATTCATACCATTCATTATTTGCTGACTTAAGCATTATGTATTAAGCGCTAGACCTTGGGCGTGCAATGTGCGTCAATTGTCTCTTATGCATTTGTATACATAACTTTAAAAGGCAAGGAACTTCAATATTGCAATATGATAAAGAAGAAAGATTAGACTCTGGCTAGCTATAGATAACTTATTAGAATTGAATTACAAAAAGGGGTTCAGTTGACGGATGAAGTTAGGTCGCACGAAGTCGCCGCCAATCTTCTTCTCTTGTCCAGTATGCAGTGCCCTAGCCGAAATGTCTAGATGGCTAGAAATGTCTTGGTGAGTTTTTAAACAATTACTTAGATTTTGCACTTAGAAATATTTTCTATTTTTCTGCTTTGCCTTTCACGCTAGTTAAGCCAAGCGCCTTCCGACCTTTTACTCAAAATCCTCATACGTGACAATATTGCGTTCAGTGCACCTGCCGATTGTTATATTTCCAACGATAAGTGCAATCGTGGATGTGCAACGTGCAACGAGAGCTTTGATACCATTTTGTTGCATGTTAAGATTTGCAATTCTCGGAGAAGTAAAATACCAGGAACACCTAGGGCCAAATTCCATAATCATTATGAACAGGAGGTTGTCATACGGCGGGGAGGGGGAATCCTGATACTAAATAATACCAAAATTATGATTCCAAACATCATTTCTAAAAATTATGACTAAATACATCCATAAACGAAATATCATCACCTTTACAAAACAAGAAACCAAAATTGGTACATGCTACAAGTAGAAATAACAAATTGATTTATGTGTAGAATTGTGTAATAGAAATATGTATACTTTTGATACAGCAATAAAACAGTGAGCAGCCCAATCCACCTGTTGATTTATCACTCGATGTTATGATTGCATTAGGCAAATCATGTCAAAGTTCGTCAGACTCCCCGCGCCGCGAACGTGAATTATTCGGCCGATGTTGCACGTTGCACCACATGAACTCCTCCACCTCGGTTTCGTCGAAGAAGTTGCCGCGCACAGCAAGCGACTTTCATCGGCAGGTCGACGCGCATCAGCTCATATTCAAATTGATTTATTTATCAATCCGATGCGTGCGGCGCGGCGTCTATATACGACTAACAAACGCGTTGTCAAACGCATGCTGCAACGAATTCAAATCGGACGATGCCTGCAGTGTGCAAATAATACGCGACGCACTTGAGGATGGTTTATCGGTGCGCGCATTCTGCGATCATAATGAAGCCGAGTGTCCACCCGGCATTCGCATCGTAAAAAATACGAAAATATTTTATTAACGCAATAAATAAGATGTGCGCCTTGAAAATTACGGTTATTACAAGCAACAACACCGGTAGCTGCGTGCACTCTAATCGTCTACCGGGCAATTTATATCGACCACTCATTAGGCTTTCATGTTGCAGCTTCGACGTATACGATGCGACGCTCGGATGTTATCGTTTTTTTGCGTGTAACTTCTTGCTGGATGCTGTAGCACACATCCAATTGGTTGCGATGCGTTTATAGAGTTTAATATATACAAGTCATGCCATGATATGTATGATACCGGTAAGATCATCAAGATAATAGGTTAGTTTTTAATTTTTGATTTCAATATTTTTATTGGAGGTCTTTCCTATTTTTATAGTTCGTTCAGTAACATTATAATTGTGTGTTTGTAATTATTCCGTAGTAACAATTTGCTCATAATCAGAATTACAGAAAGCCGAAATAAATTATGTGGAATTTTGTACAATAAATACTTTCTAAAACAAAATACCTTATTTTTCTGACCAGTGTTCAGTCACGCACATATTTACCTCAAAGAGCGGACAAAAATTCACGTAAATATGACTCATAATCATCGGTGTAATGCACCACTGACAATTACTAAGAACTTTCTGGGGTGCGGGAACACCGAGGAAAGAGATTACCAAAATAGGTAATCTTACAAATACCAAAATGATGTTGATTCTATTATTATACAGCGTATATTAGAAGTTGGCAACCTTTCATGGCTGTGGATCAAAATCGTCCACAATCTGAATATAATGGAACGCTTGAATCATCGATATTTTCAGTTTGAAACACTCTTAAGGAGGAGGGGTATTCATTTAGGACTTCACGTTCATCTAGTTTAGATGCACCGCCCCCACCCGGTTTATGCAAATAAGTTCGTTTTTTTATTTAAAGGAATGGGTCTCTTGAAATTATTAAAGGGACACTTGGTGACCCAAAGGTCATTGGTTGCCGATCTTTGGTATTTATCCTTCTCACACAACCAGGGTAAAAAGAGTTACTTATAGTAACCTATGATAAATTTAAAGACCTAAACCTAGAGTAAACAAGAGTGAAATGGATGAAGGCCATCAGTCACAGGGTGAACGACAATAAACCTCATAGAAGACCTCTATACTCAAAATAGCATGAATATAAGAACAAAGCAGGGGACGAATGATTTTATAAAACTGACAGTTGGAATCAGGCAGGGGGACAGCCTAAGCCCATCCCTATTTAACTTGATCATGGATGAAAGGTTGCAAAATGGGATCAATAGAAACGAACCTCGCAGATAACGCGCTCTTGATGGCGGATGATGACCTACAAAGCCTCTTGCAAACTTTTATAACGAAAACTGAAAGATACAATATCGAAATATCCATATGCTGCAAGTTACAATCGAAGAACAAAATCATAGAACAAGTAAACACATATTTAGACGTTGTAATAACCAGCAGCAAATAACTAGACAAAGAAGTACGTGGCATAGTAACCAAGGCCACGATGCAATTGGGAACCATAAACAATATAATATGGAAAATCAAATATCTCAACACCAAAACAAAATCCCGCATTTACAAAACCTGCATTCGCCCGATCTTCACGTATGCTAACGAGGCAAGGGCTGAAACATCAAAAAGCTAACAAACACTGAGAACCGCTGAAATGAAAATCCTTAGGCAAATGAAAAGGGTGACTATACGGGTTCGAATACAAAGCGACACCATAAGACATGAACTGGACGTAGAAGACATAGTCAAGTGGGACAGGCACAGAAGAAGACAATAGAACGATCACGTCGACAGAATGGCAAACAACAGGCTGGCAAAATGGGCAAAAACCAATAGTCCCGCAACCAAAAGACCGGTAGGAAGACCACTGAAGAGGTGGATAGAATCATGGAAGTCAACGTCGGTAGAAGCATAAAGCACCACAAACAGGCATGAGCCTACTGAAAAGGAAGAGGAGGACGAGCTGGTGTTGAGTTGATTGCCAAGGGTGCACGGCATTTGCGACGCCCATAAACTTAAGGTTGTTGGAGGGGAGGCTGCACGACTATAAAACACGTGAAACGTGAAAGGAGTGCCCTCGGCCAATTTCTCTCCTCAGGTGAGTTTGTCAAGTTTTTGTGAAGTAATTTGTGTTTTTGTCAATTTGTTCTAATAAAGACGATGTGATGTTCGACATTGTGCCTTTGAATTGAGACGTTGGGGTGAATCTTAACACATATTGGGTAAACGCAAGGAACTAACAGCGGGAAATAAAATCACGTTATTAAAAACTGCGACTACCGCATAACATGCTATAAAATAGCCCGCCTGGTCAGCCTAATGGTAAAGTGTCTGCTTGCAACATAGGAAGACGGTCAGAGTGCGTGTACCACACCGGGGTGAATTATTTTAAATAATTTACTTTAACTATCACTCTATCATTCAAACTAAAGCTTCTCATAACAAATTCACACTAGACTTATAAGTCAGCAATCTTCAAGCTATCACATTCTACAAGCACACACAAAAAATAACAACAGAAAGACAACACTCCAACATCAACTGTAATTATCAAAAGCTAACTATTTTTGGCTTATCTAGTCGTCAGAATTTTTAGGCAACTTCTATCTATTTTTTTAACCTCTTTAACAGAGACAATGGCGATCCTCTACCATGACCACAGGCCTTATAACGCGAGGAATTCCAAAGGTACACAGCAAGACACTCACCAATATCCTTTCACCGTCTTTACCGAACAAAGTATAATATTTTAATATATTGTATATGTCAAAGAAGTCATATGCCTATCATATGCCTCTTTTATAAAAATATTAAATTAATATATATGCATTTAACCTTGCATATATCATAGTTTCTGAAAATAGTAACGTTAATATGCAACAGTAAATACCCAAATCAATTTTATGTAACGTATTATGAAAAATCGCCTCGATCGCGGAAGAATTCCGCGGAACCAATCGATGCTGCTTATCAATAATAGATCTTTTCGAAATCGTTACGCTCGTTGCATCACATGCTAATAGGATGCGGCGCGTCTTGGCCTGCCGATAGCAAAACACCTGTGCAGTCCTGCGCCGCGGATGCGAGGATGGCCACCAGCTTGCAGCGAAATCGTCCACGCGCGTTAGTGCACATCGGCGGACATGCTCGCGTGTGACGCTCGACGATGCTCTTCGACGGAGAAGACCCCCCAGGAACCGCGCCGCGGCGGGCTCCTGCTGGACCAGCTTTGCACCTATTACCATCCAGCTAGCGACCGAGCGAGTTGATAACATCGCCGAACTCATCTCAACTGGCGTACTTTTCAATCGTCGCGTCTGCTACAGAATAATATTAATAACAATAACCGCGACCAAGAATGATTGAATAATCGATGCGCTACGGAATTTTTCGATTTTAATTGAATTTTCTTCAGGATTTTATTTTATTTTTTGAAAATATATGTTTTTGGGCTCATGCGGGGAGTTCCTCAATTGTCCGTGTCAGATTTGGGTAAAACATTGTTGAACATATAATTAATAACACCTGTTTCTAACACCTGACGGCGCCTTCCGAGTCAAGTTCTTCATCTGTCTCTACATTCCTATTCTCTTTCTGGAATGTTGCTGTCTTTCATCTCCACCTTTATTCCATCTTTCATCTTGTTCGTGGTCCACGTCTTTTTTTGCTTTTGTGAAATCAATCCAGTTAGTGATAAGTTTGGGTAACCCGGATACCTTCATCCTCTCCACATGTCTATGCGAAGTAAGTTGTTGATTGCCTACGGAGTCGTTGATAGTATAGTATGATTTCATTGTGGCCCTGATGTCCTCATTGTGTATGGGCTCAATGCGCGATCTGCGTACCGATCGTCGTATAATATTCATTTCCATTGCATTTAGCTTTGATCTATCGTTTGGAGTTATAATCCATGGTTCTACCCCATATGTTATAGATCATCTGCTTCCGTCTTTTTGTTACTTTTTTCTGGCCATCAAATGGAATTTAAGATGCCCAAAACACAGAATAACTCAAGCCAAGAAGATGTCCTTCGCTTGAGTTATTCTGTATCGTATGTTCAGCGTGTCCCTGGTATCATCCGATATATTATTGCGAAGGTATGTATCTTGGTGACATTGTTCGATTGATTCACCAGTGTTTAGTTATAATCCTCCTGGTTGTCTATCTACACACATGTACTTTGTCTGATGAATGTTCATATAAAAACCCCATTTCCTATGCTCTATAAGTTTTCTGATCATGTATTCAGCATCTCGGCTTCGTGCAATAACTACTTGATCATCTGCAAATTGCAGGGTGTACAATGTTCTGTCAGACATTTGTACTCTCATATGGCTGCATGTAATAATAATATATTCATTGAAAAATAGCAAAATGCTATCGACTACATAGTCTTTCGGCTCATGAAATAAACAATACGATTTATAGAGATGTATATCATAAACATGTAGAAATGAATGAAAAAAAAGAATTACAATATGTTTTGAATTAGTTCTTCATACAGAAACATTTGATTATCTGTTTGAATAAGTCGTTGAAATTGGTGTAGAGAGGTGGCTTTATGTACCAATTTAATAGAGAGAGATTTCTGACGATCTATAATTGATGTTATTTAGGTTGGATTGATTGTGAAATACATTATTGGAGTGTCTGAGACGTGTGATAGTAGATAAGGCGGTCCTTTCCCCAATTTGCAGATATTCCTTCGTTCCTGCGTTTGTAAAAGGTAGAGAGCAGCAGCATAATCCAGAACTGGACGATATATTATTTTATATACTTTAATTCGGTTGTCCTAATTAAGTCCAGAATTTTGGTTGGAGAGGCTTCAAAAGAACTTCGATCTTTTGAGTTTAGTTTGCTAGTCAATTATAACACCCAAATATTTGACATTGCTCCTTGGCTTAAGGATATCATTATTAATAGTTAGAGTGGTATGGTCGAGGACCACTGTCCATGAGGTCCCGGGTTCGATTCTCGGCGGGGATGCATATGAAAGCGAATTCTTCTTCTTGTCAATAGTGTTAGCCTCTAATATGACTAATTACATTGAATAATAATTGAATAGAGCTAATGACCATAGCAGTCGATGCTCGGTAAAATCAAACAAAAAAATAGTCAGGGTGGGTGACTGATCTGATAAACGATGATTGAATATAATAAATTGTGTTTTGTTTGCGTCTATTTCGATTCGCCACTTTCCAAACCAGCACTTTTTGAAGGAGCTCCTGCATAACCGAAATTGCTTTAGGACGACTAGTAGGATGTTTGATGAGAGCAGTATCATCCGCAAATTGAAGAATATATTTGCTAGGATTATGAACGTTGAAGCGTAAATTGCAAGAAAAAAAAATACATAAAGAAGGTGGGATAAAGAGGAGGCTTGAGGAACACCTTGGCTTAGTGAGATCGAGCTAAATAGGCTATTGCCTACTTTCACCCGCAACGTGCGTGAATCCAAAAACGACTTATTAATTAAAATGAGGTACAAAGGACAATTGGTGCTATGGAGATGATGGAGAATGCCTAGATGCCATATGGAGTCGCTTTCTTGATATCCATGAAAACTGCACAAGAATGGTGTTTCTTCTTCTGGTTGCTGCATGTATATTCTGAATGTATGTTTTAATTAGAATAGGAGCAGGCATCAGCCTTGTCGGAGTCCTTTTGACTTGTATATCTGTTCCTATAGCTGACCATTATCTTTCTTCTGGCATGTGCAGTTCTCGTATAGATTATCTTTTGAGAGGGGGATGCGCACAAATTTGTGACGCACATGGACCTTCTTCCTTCCCGAACGGCACAAAAATTTCAGTTCGCTCGGGTGTTTTGAATTAGGTTGACACAAACACACGTTTTCGCGGTTTTACCACTTCGTGTCACCATTTATCACATCATGTGTTCACTACGACATTGACAACTATCAGATCGGATCTTTCTTTTTTTACTTATGTTAATGTTATTTTCTTGGTTTGTCAATGATGATTAACTAACGCTTTCGAGCTACTCGTTCGCACTGAGACTATTCAAACATCTTCGTTGAACCTTTTTATGACGAAGACATGGTCATTGCAGGATCTGCTCTAAAGGCCGCTTGTTCTTCTAGTTCTTTGTCTTTATACTCTTCCATGATGATGTTCTTGAGAATCTTCCCGTACAATCTATTCAGTGTATAGGCCTTTAAAGCTTTCATAGAGTTTCCTATCGCCTTTTTGCACATAGGTATTTTGTGGTCGGGTTTCAACTCTGGTGGAACGGGTTGTTCATTTACACATTTAGAACGGGGATGTCACTGGGCACTGGTGCTGTTTGCTTTCATACTCATTACTGCCTGTTTTTCCTGTTCCGAGGTAATGGTAATTTCCTCTTGAGATGTTGGGTTCAGATATTCGGCGCTCATATTGTTATCCTTATATTTGCTATAGTACATTTTTTCTTTATATTGGGTATTGAGCCCTTTGAGTAATATCCATAATTTTTACATTTTTCCCTACTATGTACGTATCTATTTCAGCGCACTTTTTGTCCCATTTTTCCATCGTTTTGGATTTCACCATTTTACAAACATGTTTATGTTGCCACATGTTTTGAACATATATTGAAATAATTTAAAAAAAATGAAATTGGGCAAAACTTTAATCAGCAACCATATGGTCAATAGACTAACGCGCTAAGAACTGCGCCACGATGCTGATATCCATATGTTTGCTCTTAAAGCAAGTTATACTTTAAACAATTTGTGACAATATTGAAAAAGCTTTTTGGGAAAATGACTCAATGCAGCGAAAATCCCATTAACAGAAATTATTTCAAAATACGTAAAAAACTGTTCACCAAAATCTGAGACGGACAATCGATATATTCCCCTTGTCAAATCTATCAATATTTTTTATCAAACCACACATTTTCGTATACGTTTCCATCGATAAACTCTCATTAAGAGATTAATTAATTGATAAATCTGATTACTTAACAAAGAAACAAACACCTCACAAGTTTTCCTACAACTTTTCACCTAAAGAGCAAAAGGAATAAGATATACATATACATTCCAATAAATCCTTCCGAAACAAAAACAATTATAAATTTAAAACAATTAGCCAAATCAATTGATTTCGTTTTGGAAATGAATGGCAAAATGAGCAGCGCTTATTTTTTAATTCCCCTCCCAACACGTCGACCGGTTACCTTGGCTTGTTATTAAAGGCGGACTCTATGAAGCTACCGTATTGCGTGCCCCGTTTTATCCGCTAAATTACCAATTAGACATACCCACTAATTATCTACGAGCGCGGGACACACGCGGATGCGACGAGTATGATTAAGGTGGAGCGGCAGCGGTAAGAGGCAGGTAAAGAAATCCCCAACCGAAACTTCTTCGAAACCGCGGCCACACTAGTTTTCATCTCACAAATGAAAAGATAAATTAATAACGGAGCACATTAATGCTGCCTTACTGCGCTGTATTAAACGTTGTGCACTTGCATTTGGATTGATTAGGTATATAAATGAGTATTTTATTCATGTCTCCAATCAAGAGAAGGCAAGCAGGTTGAAGCGAGCGTAATCAGAGCAACGATGCGTCTACCGGATTAGGCCCAAGTTTTTCATACTCAAAATACGCATGAATAATATTGAAAATTTATGCGTGGAAAAGAAGCGCGCCTAGGAGATTGAGGAATGCGATTAATTTGTCATTTGTATCTTGTATTTATAGCTACTGTATATTATAACAATCAATCAAGGCGAAATTAAGTATGTTTCAGGTTCTTATCTGACCGCAGGCGACTTTATTTATTGCGTTTTGTTTAAATTATAATGAGTTTTGGTTTTTTGTTTTATTAATTAGATGGGTTTTCTTGATTCTTCTTTAAATTTACATTGTTTTTTTTTATGAAAATTATTAGTGAATTGTGGTTGTATCTTAATATTATTATTTGTATGTGTTTGAAGAATTCGTTTTAATTTTAAGTGGGTTTAGGTGAAGAAGTTCCATGATTTTCAAATTGTTGAATATTTGTCGTTCCTGTCTAGTACCTGATTTTGGTTTGGGTTCCTTTCTCATTACATAAAATATAGTTCTCTACTTTTTGAAATATGAATATGAGATTTTTTTTCATTCAATACTAATTAAATTTCTATATGTTTTTATAGGAATTTTGCAATTTAGTGTGAAGTTGAATTACATATATGAGAGCAAGTACTTTGCAATATTTTTTTCCTAGCTCAATCACACAAGCCAGGGTCTCCGTGGCACAGTTGGTAGCGCGTTGGACCGCTATCCTAGAGGTCGCCGGTTCAAACCCGGTCGGGGGCCTCAAATTTTCTCTTTCCGTGTTAAATTTCAATTTCAAGTAATTAATTTCTCTGTAAAATCATTAATTGTGCGAAATTATTGCATGTTCTTCTTTGCTATGTCAATGCTACCTAGTTCAAAATAAGAATAAGGTCGTTCAAATAAGAATGTATGATAGTAGTTGTGTGAATGAGCTAGGGAAAAAAATTATTACAAAGTACTTGCAGTCTCATATATGTAATTACATTTCTCTTTAGGCAATTGTGTAAAATTTCATCGAAAACAAATGGCGCCCAAATAGTGCATTTATGTTCAAATTTATTGTGCGTACCACGGATATTCACTGTCAGAAAATCTAGAAACCTAAAATTTATAAAAAAGGCCTTAACTTTCCGCTGTGATAATTTCATCACATCTGGTTAAAAAACATCCCCGAATTTATTTGTTTCGCAGGATCAATTCCAAAAACTGTTGACAGATATGGTTGTTTGTATACGTTTGAAGAATTCAGTATAATTTTAAGCGGGTTTAAGTGAAGGCCGAACTCAGAAGAAGAAGAAGAGCACAATTAGGATTCGACCGGGTGGTTGTAAATATTTGCCGTCCATGTCTAGTACCTGGTTTTGATTTGGGTTCACTTTTCATTACATAAAATATAGTACTCTAATTTTTGAAATAGGAATACGAGATTTTTTCATTGAATACTGATTAAATTTCTCCTTAGGCAATTGTTTCAGGTAATTGTTTGATATTTCATCGAAAAAACTGTCGCCCAAAAATTGCTTTTTTGTTATGATTTATTGTGCGTACCTCGGATATTCACTAACGGAAGCCATAGAAACCTAAAATTTCCAAAAAAGCCTTTACTTTCCGCGATGATAATTTCATTACGTCTGGTTAAAAAACATCCCCGAATTTGCTTGTTTCACAGGATTAATTCCAAAAACTGTTTGCAGATATGATTGTTTATATACGTTTGAAGAATTCGTTGTAATTGTAAGAGGGTTTAGGTGAAGGCCAAACACAGAATAAGGAGTACGATTTACAGATTCGACCGGGAGGTTGTAAATATTTGGCGTCACGTTTATTTAGTACCTGTTGTTGATTTGAGTTCCTTCCTCATTATGTAAAATATCAAATTTTTTAAATAAGAATACTAGATTTTTTCATTAAATACTGCTTAAATTTCTCTTTCGAATGATATAAAATTTAATATTAAAAATTAACGTTTTAAGTGTAATCGCAATTTTTTTTATTTTATTTTACCGAGCATCGACTCCTATATATTCATTAGCTATATTCAATTCTTTTTCAATGTAATTAGTCATATTAGAGGCTAACACTATTGATGAGAAGTAGAATTCACTTTTTAATATGCATCCCCACCGGGAATAGAACCCGGGACCTCATGGACAGTGGTCATCGACCATACCACTGCACTACTTGCCTGGGCACAATCTCGAAAACGATATTGGGTCATTTTAATTAATTATTGAAATTTAATTAATAATTGAAATTATATATTTGTACATTTTCAAAACAATTGGACCATTTGTTCTACTTATATAAGCGAGTCCATGATCTGACTGTGCGAGGAATAGAACGACGATGATCTGGGCCATCGCTGATCTGGCGTCGATGAAGGGACCATCGATACTATTTCAGTTGTCGATGAATTGACCGGTCATCATTCTAAACACATTTTCTCGAAAGTACTTTCAATTTTTCTTGCTTATTAATTGGTTATTCACGTATTCGTTGTTAAAAACTATAGGTTTCCTGGTTTCCTGCAAAATAAGAATATTGGAAAGTACCTTGCAGGTGAAAAAACGTCAATTTAATGTTACATGAGTCTCTGAAAACTCTTAATGTTAAAACCAAGTTATTGGATTAGTCTAAATTGTGATTTGGTGTACAATTTATTACTCGAACCTCGGTTAGATATTCACTGACCGAAATCAACCTTAAATTTCCAAAAATGGCTTAGGCGTCGATCACAGCGGCGACTTCGGCTTCGGGCTTCTATGCCTATCCTTGCCTGACGAATATGAAGAAAAGGAGATGAAGAAACACGATCTAATTTTCTTTTATTACATAAGACGGACAGAGGAAACCACGAAGCGAGGCGACTCTTAAATTTCCGCGGTGACATTCTCATCACGTCTGTTAATAAAGGACACTACACACCCGAATTTACTTGTTTCGCCGGAATAATTCCAAGAACTGTTTGCAGGCTTTAGAGGACCTGCTGTCCACAATCTCCAGTCAAACGAATCATTCCTTCACAACGCGCACGATTTTCATTGAAAGGATCTTCTAAACTTCATATACATGGATACCATGTATTGTTCGAAGAATGTTTAGAGGGCCGCGATAATATCATTTCGGTAGATGTGACCATTGAAACTCGAAATTTTTGCTTAAAGTTCTTTCATATTCATGCGTATCATAACAGTTCAACGCCTCTGGGGCTGATTAGAAAATATTTGGCGTGGAATATTTCATATCAGCTTTATTTCAAAGTATCAGCTCGGGTTAACAGTGATTTTGTTTATTTTTCGTACGTATGCATCGAAACGCGGCTTTTATATTTGCGTTTAGTACGGAAAATTCGTTAGGACCTTGTTTCTAGAAGTTACTAGTGAAACGCATAACATTTTTTGTTTTAGTCGTCTTGGTTTCCCATTTTTAAGATTAATTCATTGAAATGTTATTATAATTGTTTTAATATATTGATACGTACGAAAATATACCGAACGATACTCGTGTGTAAACAGGTATTGGTGCACTAGCTGCCAGCGGCACTCGCTACGCTCGTGACCCTTAACAGCAGCGTGCCCAAAATCGGCGTTTCTACACTTCATTGTTTCGTTTTATAATACATTTAACTATAATTTAACGATTTAAAATAACAACCACCACACACCTTAATGCGGTAACCAGATATACTACTTCTGAATAACATATGCGCTCCATTAGACTGACGATTGACACACGATGCCAAAAAAAAACAAGAAAACTATGGTATTGCGTGTATTTCTTTAAAAAGGGAATCGAGATTTTCGTAACGGTTAAATTTTGCATTTATAAAGAAAAGTAAAATTTATCTCTGAATACTACTGAGATAACTCAATTTATATTAAATATAATAAAATCGAAATCCACGGTTCCTACATCGGTTTTTGGGTTTCGCTTTTTACACCAAAACCTGTGTTTCTCAGGTTCCGTTATATCCAAACGAGAAACCCTAATCAAATGTAATCAAAATAGAACATATCTAGTATAACCCAAAAAATCTCCATGAAATAATGAGAACAAATAAACTAAACTAAACTCTCAAGCAAAATACTATTAAAGTCTATCAATCAGATATGAAAAACAACTAATAGCAATCTACTATTAGGCATTACAAAATCCAAGTTTGCCATTCACTACTGATGAAGGCACCCAGCAGGTGGCTAAATGTCAATCACAGCTTCAATAACTCAAAGAACAATTGTAATAGAAAAAATGCTTCACCTTTTTTCCTGCACTGGAATTCAACGTTTGACCTCGCACGAAACAGTTGGAATCCTCAATTCATTATGAACGTTAATCACATTCAACATTAATTTTGCTTTAATGACAATTACGGGTTTTAATTGAAACAAATTTGGTATTGCAATTACAGCTACTTTCAGCAACATTCAGTAACCAATTTATTGGTATACTGTTCGCGAAATACACTCTCATACATAATTTAGGCTGTGGTATTACATCCAGCCATTACAATGCAATTATTATCTTTAGGATGGCGAAGTACTTGTACACGTATGAGTGTTATAAATCACGGGTGACTTATTGAACCTAGTAAAACCGTATGTCGTTGCATGCCACGATAATCCATGCATTGCCTTATGCAGCGCTAATGTTGGCATCCAAGCAGATGTAAGCTTTTTTTTCAAATCTTTTGCAGCGGTAGCATTTCCTATATTTATTTCTATGCGATGCCAATGAAAGTTAATTTTTAATACTAATTATTATTATAACAATTTTTGGGAGTTTGAAAATTTGAATTTTCATGTATAGATATTTGTTCGGCTACAAGAACGTTTCTAGTTAGGATAGTCAGGATAAAGACGAAGCCGATTTAATAAAATTTAAAATAAATTGTGCTTTCGTAGAATTTTACAGGATTGACAAGGAGAGGTTCGCTGGGATTTTAATGAAAGTTGCTGGACATGTAGAGTAGGCTTAACAACAATGCCTGTTAAAGCGAGACAACGCACTATCCAGGCTTTATCCTTTAAAAGGAGTTTGAAAATATAGTTACGTCACCACCAAATAGATGGCGGCAACTTTTTGCAAACTACATGCACCACCATCTCCACCACCACGGACGACTCTGCGCATCAATCACTTGCGCATCTGAACATCTGCGTGGGGAAGATAAAAGTCTTCCTCCAACATTTGTTGTAAATAAAATTCATTCTATTCTTGCCTTAAGTTTAAGAATCACCTATTCTTGATTCACGAAGTAATTCGAAATCACTTAAGAATAAAGTTTTCTTGTGTTCTGTTGTAAATTTCGGCGTGTTCAAATATGGAACCACCAAATCCTTTCAACGTTTTGGACCAAGAAACATAACTATATGCATTCCAATTTATATATCTTACCGGTGATAACCCTGAAAACAGTCGGTGTGGCTCGGTTGGTAGAGTCTCTGCTTGCGAAGCTGATGGTCCGGGGTTCGCACATTTTGAAACTTTTTTTTATTCGATTGTTAAATATTTTTGAAATAAAGTAGATGCTTTCAAATTGCAATTATTATTTATTCGATAGCAATATTCTCACAATATAATGGATGATACATATTATAAAAGCAACTCATATATTTTCCTTGTTACGTCCCGTCAAAACAATAAAGTTATTTAATTCCCACATGAAACAATTACGGATTGGTTTACGAATTCGCTATAAATCAATTGTGATATACCTCCGATTAAATAAGAAAATTCAGCTTCCGTAATTTGTTCTTGTGGGAATTAAATTTTGTTTTTGTTTTGACGGGACGTAACAAGGAAAATATATTGGAAAATATATGGGTTGTTTTTATAGTATGTATCATCATTTATATTGTGAAAATATTGCTATCGAATAAATAATAATTGTAAATTGAAATCATCTACTTTCTTTTAAAAATATTTAACAATCGGATAAAAAAGTTTCAAAAAGTAAGCATCGACCCCTCGACCTTCAGCCTCGCAAGCAGAGTTTGAGTTTTTGAACAGATTTATTAATATTAACAAAACAATACAATAAGCATATATACATAAACAATTATAAAATAACTAGACATGTATATTTACAATGATATAATAGCGTCTAATTTGAAAACCCTGCCATAGAGGCTCACAATCAGATTTAGATGTACTTTGCAATGCAATAGTTAAGTTTTTAATGCTGTGTAGGAATTTGTTGTGCAGATTATTTGCTAACAACAGCACGCTGTTTGATATCGATAATTGCGTAACTTAACCTACTTATAACTTAGTGCATAGGTGTTGTGAATTATAATATTCCAAGTTTTTGGAAGGCCTGTCTATGTTTAACTCTTCTATCACGATAGAATAATTGTGCATTTGTAATTATGTCAGTCGTGTACCGGCTGTTGTGAATCGCAAGCAGAGACTCTGCCAACAGAGCTACACAGGCCGTTTGCAAGACACGTAAACTCGAATGCATATTTTCAAACCCCTTGTAAATGAAAAGTCTGGATAGTGTGTCGTCTCGCTTTAACAGGCATTGTTGTTAAGCCCATTCAACACGTCTACCAAATTTCATTAAAATCTCAGCGGACTCAGTGTGAACCTCTCCTTGTGAGCAGTAATACCGTCATTCGTTTTTGATCAGTCGCTTTGCGGGTTTGTTTATTTGTTTCTGTTCTCCCATCTTGCTAGTTTACATTCGTTTTCTATTCAAGTAGTCCGAATTTCGAGCTTAAGCGATTCGCCTGGGCGCTATGCAATATTACCGAAACTATTTTTGTAAGCGATAATTACCACGCTCGCCAAACAATTTGTATAATTATTGGTGACATATTGGTGACCGCTAATTTTAATGCGATAACGTTCCTGGTTGCTTGAGAAACACAACGTTAAACCCAACGTAGTCAATTCCAACCAGTGGCTTTCAAGAACACTGGGTTTCCTGGCCCCCTTTGAGAGGGCACCCTTGAGTCCTCTTGGATTTGAACGAAATTTGACAGATGTATGGTATAAGGCTAGAATCGAATTATACTGAAGCGACACGACAAAATATATAAGCATTAGTCCCAAAAAGTGCTTTGAAAATTGGTTATCGCTTACATTCTGGGGATGTCAATTTATTTTTCTTCATTTATCGATTATTATCTCAATATATTAATCGCTCTCTCCGATTAATAATCGACAGAATATTCATGTGGAGTAATCGAAGTCAAATTACATCCAGTATGAGCACAAAACTACGAATATACAACACACATGTGAAATCTGTCCTTCTTTATGGATGTGAAACATGGAAAACGACCCAGCATAACATGCACACTCTCCTGACTTTTATAAAGAAACATATGAGGGGCATCCAAAGGATATTCGCGAAAATTATATAGATTTTTGATGTCTGTTCAACGCTGTGATGCGCTGACGTATGGTCGCCATCAATATTTGAATTTGGCACCCTGCGCTAAGATAACGAGCCGTGGTGGCAACAGCGCGTAGCTACTGAGCGTCGTTTTTGGGCGAATTAAGTCGTGCGCGCCCTCGGCTCGATCTTGTTCTCCTATGACCGTGGCGCGAGTAGGAGGTTTGGAAGTTGTTTCTCTGTGTTTCAGTAAATGTTTGTTAAGTTTACCACCGTTCGTTGTGAGCCTGTCGGAGAGTACATGCACAGAGGCTATTAATTTAGAGCACGTGATTCGTTGGCACGTGTGCATATAAAAACCGATTAAAAATCGCGATACGCGCGACCAATGTCCGCAAACCTGATTTACGCACAAATGAAGGATGAATATTTTATTAAGTAATAGAGTTGTATCTCAATATAAAAATACCGTTTGTTCAAACTTTTTGTCATCATTTTGTCAACTTTTTGGCAGCATTATTGGAAATCATCGAAAATAATCGAAATGGAATAACGATTAAAGCGATTATTAAAGAGACCACTTTTATCAATAAGAATTGATTATTGTATTATCATCACTGTCACTGTTCTTTTTATAGTGCAAAATTTGTATTTTCTAGCTCACAAGGAGAGAGCACACTTGACTCCTCTTTAATTTGAACGAAATTTGGCAGATACGCAGAATAAAGCTAGGAACTAATTATACTGAGGCGAGACGATGCAACGACCAAGCATTATCCCTAAAAAGGGCTTTGAAAATTGATTATCTTTTACATTCTTCAGCATTTAAATTCACGTTAGTAGTTGGTGCAGTTGGCAAGAGAGTGAACATTAACGCATTATTACCACTCTCAGTCGCTGGGTTTTGGATCGCATTTATTTATCGTCACCATCTACCGAGAGTTTACAATATGCGAAAGAAATTATTAATATAACTTACCACTTCTTATCAGTAGTGTTAGCTCGCAATATGACCAACGTGATTATACTGAAAAAGAATTGAATTGAGCTAGAGCAGTCGATGCTCGGTAAAATAAAAAAAAATCTACGAAGATAAAGGCCTGGAAATGCAATCAACAGAATGGAACCAATATTGCCTCAATCTTTGTCGCACTTAAAACTACATAAAAAAAGCTACAGATTTAAGTAGCGAGTTTATGTACTCGTGCACTAACAATGTTTAAATATATGAATACTGAAAAATTAAAAATATTGATAGTAACAAATATCGATATTTCATCAACGTCAGACATATATCATAGATACCCATAACTGAAATAGAGGTTTTCAATAACGATAATAACGAGTTTCATCCAACGCCTAGCTGCGTCCGACGTTGCTTAACTGCAGTGATCTAACGAGCACTGAGCTCTGAATAAGTTGATATATGTGACATATTGTTCGATTACCGGATAAGGTTGAAAAACCCCTATTGAAGTGCAGATTCAAATTTTCATAAAACAGCTCATTTTAAAAGCAGTATACAAGAGTTTAATCGTAATGGGATTGAAATAAATTTGATACTATGAGAAAGTAGAAAAATAGGGAAGCATTTTGATGTTTGTGTCAACTTCATATCTTCATATTTAGTGTGAACTCCACGAAAATTGCAAAAAGAGCGCGAATAATTTTGGCCAACGTTTGGCCACTGTGCGCCGTCCGCGAACTCCTGATTTCGCGGTAAAAACGCCAACGAGAAGGTTGGGCGATTCGCTTGCAACGGTCCCCGAAAAAAAAACCCATATGCACAATAGTTCAAAGCAGTACAATCAATAGCGAGACCGGCTCGGGCCGGATGATAGTTACTAATCCCTTACACCATTACGTGGTAGAAAAGGTGTGTAGAATAAAAATATATAATATATAAAAAACGTCTTTTCCGAGAAATGTCGAGTTTTAGGTTTTTCATTTTTTGAAATCATCGACGATATTAGACTGAACTTTCATAAGTTATAATATCGGTTCTAAGTAATGAAATGAAAAACTGCCCAGGAGTTTGAATATATTTTTTAAATCGATTGGTGCATGATTTATAATCCTAACAATATGAGAAATATGAAATAAATGAAAAACCAAAAACACGACATTTCTCTGAAATGACTTTTTTTACACGATAAATATCTCAATAATTACCCAACATTTAGGCGTAAATGTGCATATCAAAACAAATTATATTAAATGAGGAGTCGATCCGTACGATTGGCATTCTGTAACATGCAGATTAGAAAATATTTTAGAAAAAAATTTTAATTTCACGTTTTAGTTCCGCATTTTGCCGCTACATGATATCGGTTAGACCCGGTCCTCTTAAGTGCAGGCGGATCAGCCCACTCTGAAAATTCCAAAATCAGTCACTAATGAATATAGATATGAAACTATCCACTCATTGCCATTTTGAAATATAACCCAAATTACACACATTCAGTATATATTAAATAACATAACAGTATAATTATGAACAATCACTGAACAAATAGATAATCCAAAATAGGAGCATAATTGGACCGTTTATGACCTGCCTGTAATCGTATATGGATACGTTTGTAATTGCAATGATCCATAAATGTGGTACAATGCGAAAAGCAAACGCACAACAATAGAAACAGGTTCTCTCGATACTGTGCGTGGCTTTTGTAGCACCGGATGTTGCAAGGACCTGCTGCCATCACTCACCACACTGTAATTGTTTAAAGCGCTTTAAGTGTGCGCATCACTTATATGCGATACAATGCAGTGACGAGCTTAAGACATAAATGCCCGCAAAGAAAAGAATTGGACGGATTAATGATTACGGGAACCGAAAACACATGCACTATGGTGTTCCAGTGATGGGCATTGTCATGCGGTATGCTAATCGCTAGTCATGCCCAGAAACAAGGGCCGGAAATCAAGTGCAACCTTCTTGTGGTTGTTGCAATTGAACTCGACTTACACCTGCGTTTTTGAACTCATTATATTCAGTTTTATGTCGGTTTCAAGCATTTCTCTTGGAAGATATGGGAAATACTATGATGAGAATTTAAGATTTTAAGAACTTTTATTCTTAAAATGATGCTATTAAATTGATTACTAGCATACAGATGAGTATCGATATTTATAATAAGTGTATGGTATGACTGTGATAATAACACATTTTAATCAACTTTAGTATAAAGATGTATTTATTCACACTATTGTATTGTAACTACATTTAATGCTTTCGAACTTTGTAATGGCTGATATCCAGAATTTGACCGTCATAAGTCATTTTCTTGAATTATAATCTTAAATGATTTTTCGATAGTTCTCTGAACTAACTAGTTGTGGGCAGGTAACTGGGACGTGCTGATGCGAATGTGTGAAACCAATTTTAATGTATGGAGTGGAGGTGTGGGGTGTTTATGACTGGGAGTGGCTGGAAAGAGAGCCTAGGGTGGTTCCTGAAGGACCTAATGAGGTTAGAAAGGTCTACACCAAATTATATTGTCCTGCAGGAAACCGGAAGAATGAGTGTGGCGTGGGAGTCTAAGTAATAAGTCTAGAGTGATAAGGTATGAGGAAAGGGTGGTGAGAATAGGAGAAGAGTGTTTGGTGAGGCAGGTTTGGATGACAGGATTGAGTACTAGGGTGAATGCATGGAGACAAGAGGGAAGGATGTATGAGGTGGGGCAGTTATGGGAGAATGGGGGATCGGTAGAAGCGGCAATGAGGATGGGAGTCCAGGAAGTCGAGGAACAAATTAGGCAGGGTCACATTAAGGGAAGGGCCTATAACCCAGGGTATCAGGCAATTCAAACGGGAGTCTGGTGAATTTTAGCTCGTACTATCAACCTGTTTCAGATCGCGTAATTACGCTGAGTACATACATTATTTTATTATGTATATATGCATAACCTTTATGGGCATTCCGGTCTTTCTGATCACCTTTACAGCCTTTCCCAAATTAAATAATAACAAAAATAAATAATAACAAAAATAAACCGAACAATACTTCATAATTTTATTATTATTATGCATTCCTAAGCATGGTAGATCTGTTTCAGTTTAGGCTAGTGCTAAATAAGTGTTTTGCATTTGTTTTCTGATATTTTATTAAATTATTAAATCTTATCAATTAAAAAGGCCCTCGAAGAACATGAGAGCATAGGAGTATGTAATAAATTTGGTATCAATCTACTTCTGAAAGAGGGTGCTTTCACATGATGTCCATTTTAGCCCTGCCTCAACGGTGCACGATCTTCTTTTTTGTAATATATTGATGAATATTATATTAAATCTTGAAAACGAATCAATGAATCCTAAACCTCAAACGGTCAATTCTGTAGAGTATGTAATAAATTTTGTGTCAATCTACGAATAAGAACCCCCTTGTTTGCGCAGATATCTAAACAACGGAGCGTAACTACGCTGAGCACATACATTATTTTATTAATGTGTATTTGCGATATCGTGTCAATTAGCAAGAGGTTCGGACTTCCAAATAAAGACATTATCGGCCGAACTTTGGCTCTCAGGACGTCAGGCGCATTAGGGTAAGAAGTGATAAGGACCTAACCTTCCACTCACATTTTAAAAATCTGAGTTGGTAATATGAATTCCATACCGAATCTACTTCGTGATCTATTCCTACACACCGCTGCTTTACAACCAGCGTAAGAGGTCCACTCATCGAGTAGGTACGCGCGTAGGTAGGTTGTAGGTAGTAGGTTGGCGCGAATCTGCGCCAAACTGCCAGAGTTCGCATCGTAGCATACAACCCCATTTCTGGTGATAATATTGTTAACCACGTCTCATCGGGGCATGATATTGTTCATAGCAATTTATTGTTGGAATTTATTTTTTTATAAAAAATTCAATGAAATTGATCAATCCCAGAAAGTATGCAATAAATTGTGTACCATTCTACTCCTGAGGATACCTTCTATCTGATGATAACATTTTTAGCCCTTTATTATTTCTAGGAAAAACTCATTCAAAATGATCCTGAAAGGGCTTTGTTCATAGCAATTTATCGTTGGCTATTATTTTTTTATAAAAAAATCAATGAAAATGATCAATCCCAGAAAGTATGTAATAAATTGGGTACCATTCTACTCCTGAGGACACCTTCTATCCGATGATATCATTTTAGCCCTTTATTATTTCTAGGAAAAACTCATTCAAAATGATCCTGAAGGGGCTTTGTCCGTAGCAATTTATTGTTGGATTTTATTTTTTTATAAAAAAAATCAATGAAAATGATCAATCCCACCGACCTGGGCAGCTCAGTTGGTAAGGTTTCGGTCTACCACGCAGTCGGACGGGGTTCGAGTCCCTGGGTTGGGCACCCCACTAGTGTGTCTTTATTATTAAATAAATTCACACTAAAATCACTTTATTAATTCATATTATAAATTCACACACTTTTAAAATCACAATATTAATCCACACCGACAACAAAAGACACAACTCAACAATCGCAATGCACCACTCACAAAAATACAACACGCACACACAACAAGACTCCACTCACACACGACAAGAAGCTACAACCTCACAATAATAACAACAACATCAAAAATTACAAAAACAAGAAATCTCAATAACTTGTAAATATGTACAAACACAATAAAACATATGTATCCAGGCTGAAGGACCAGTGAAGGTCGATGGCCAGGTCTCCGGACCGAATACAAATAATAAAAAAAAAGATCAATCCCAGAAAGTATGTAATAAATTGGGTACCAATCTACTCCTGAGGACACCTTCTATCTGATGATATCATTTTTAGCCCTTTATTATTTCTAGGAAAAATTCATTCAAAATGATCCTGAAAGGGCCAATTCCTGAGAGTATGTAATAAATTTGAAACCAATCAAACCTCAACGGTTCACTATTTCTTTTATTGAAATATATTGTTGAATTTTCTATAAATTCATAGAAAGAAAATCAATGATTATGGTTCTCAAGCATCAATCAATGCCTGATGACACCCACTTTCTGATGCTGTCTCCTCATCGTGGACAGATATCCTTTTTTCAAATATTTGGTCGAATTCTTTATTCTTCTTTTCAAAAGTTCAATGAATATGATCTTGTAAGAGCAAATTCTGAAAAGAATGTAATAAGTTTGATATCAATCAAAGCCTGAGAACATGCAATTTCTGATGTTATTAATTCTAAAAATAGCGCCGTGTCGTCGTTGTACGATACTTTTTTTTAATATTTGGTTAAATTATATATTCCTTGTTCGAATATTTCAATGAAAATGGTCCTGTAAGAGCCAATTCTAGAGAGAATGCAATACTTTTGGTATCAATCAACGCCTGACAACACCCATTTTCTGATGATATCAATTCTAGCGCTTTCTCATCATTGTACGATATATTTTTTCAAATATTTGGTTGAATTCTATATTGTTTTTTTTTCGAAAATCTCAAAGAATATAGCCCTGTAAGAACCAATTCTAAAGAGCATTTAAAAAAAATTGGTATCAATAAATGCCTGAGGACACCCAAATTCCGATGGTATCAATTCTAGTATTGTCTCATCATCGTATAATATCTGTTTTTAACATTTGGTTGAATTGTATATTATTTTTTGGAGAATCTCAAGGAAATTTTACTTGTAAGAGCCAATTCTAAAGAGGATGTAACAAATTTGGCATCAATCTATCTCTGAAAGGACCCTCTTTCTGTTTATATAATTTTTAGCCCAGTCTCAACAATGCACGATATCTTCTTTGTAGTAGACTGCTTAATTTTATATTAATTTTCGAAGAATTAATCCATGATTATGTTCCTGAAATGGCAAATTCTAGTAAAACCAATAATACGGTCCTCAAAAGGCTAATTCACCAACCTCTTTATGATAATATTATTTTTACCCCAGCTTCTTCACTGTGCGATGTATTTTTAATTTGCAAACAAGAATTATTGGGAAATTCTCATAACCTTCATAATAGTTAGTTGCTGAACAGGTGGTAGCGAATGACCCATAAACTGATTTCGCATTTATAAAGAAACCCGAAATCAAATTATGGTATTAAAATTAAAAATTCCTTACATTCCGGTTTTTCGCTCCTGCACCAAAACTCGCGGTTTTCTGATCAGATATATCCATAAAAGAACTATCCTGCTTTATTGTAAAATTATGGGTTATTATTTTCCTTCCATAAAAATTATATAAGTATTCTATTAGAACCCGTAACGAGTAAGTACAGTAATGGTCTTAAAGTTAGTCAATTACACTTAGTTGTTATTCGCAAATAATCATTCCGGATTCATACCGGTAGAGTTGATGAGAATCAAAACTGTAAACGCGAGAGTAAAACGAAGCCGAATGGGGAATGCAACAAACAGCCGCACCAGACGCGCCGTGCGATTCTGCAGCGCTGCGAATGTCCTGCAGCCTGCGCAGCAAAAGATACACGGGTTTGTGTTGCCTTATTAAAAATTAATACGCGCAATAATTTATGGCGGTGTAGTCTTTACAGGCACGAGATACGTTTATAGTTCGCGTGCGTCTCGATTTTATTTCGTTCGTTATTAATGGGCCCGAAACGAAATGAAACACCTTCATAATTTATAATAATTTAGAGTTGGCTGAAAACGCATGAGAGAAGAATGACGCGCATCATTAACAGCAACGAATTGAATATATTTATTATAAATTACGGCTAGATGTGGGTATGCACAATCAGCGATGGAAATATGATTAGAATAATTTGCTAATGTTAAAAAATCAAAAATAATGACTACGTTCTGTAATTCTGTAATGTATTTCTTCGGTCTTGTTAATGGACAAGCAGACAATATTTTTTTAAATAAATATTCCTATGTTCGCATATTTCACAAACAGTTTGCCACTGACCAGATTTATATTGATAAATGTTACTTCGATAAATATAAATTGAAAATATCTAAGCACACGCAGGGAGTTAGAGTTTCTGTTTCGGATATTCCTAAACCGCATTTTTGTTGTGCAAAAACCTAAACCGAAAACTGACAGAGAAACAGCGGTTTTTGGTTTTAAAATAATTTGAGATTAATGCAGTTCACTCACCATACATGTTGAATAGTTTGCACAAAAGATACACACTTTTTATCAATGTAAAAAGTGTGTATTTTCTGTGCAAATTAATTTGAGATTACTGAGAAGTTTTCAACACTTTGATTTCCAAATCAGCAAAAGGCTAACCTATTCGTTAATTACTTAAAAGAAACTTTTATGCTCATTGCAGGAGTTGACTTATCGTGAACTAGAAGTGGCACTGCACAAGGACAAGAAATCTCACAATCAGTGACACCCAGGGAAGGCAGGAATCAAAAAATGTTTCAAATACGTCATAGGCATACGAGCAAATCTCTGAAGAAGCTCTGAAACATCTGCATATTGGGACCAAGTATTTCCTAGCTCATTCACACAACAGCTGCTATCATACAGTCTATGTTTGAACAACTCTAGACTAGCTAGTCATTGACATATCAAAGAAGAACATACTATCATTTGGCACTATAAATGAATTTTTAAAGAAATGAATTAATAGAATTGAGAGAACCGCAGGAAGAGAAAATTTAAAACCCCCAAAGCGCCCTGATGAATTCTTTCCAATTTCTGCATTGGATTTGAAAGTTCTCGTGGCCTCGGTGCCTCGTAGAACTTGACTTGTTTGCTATGGCTGAAGTTCTCGTTGCCTTGTTGCCTTGCAAAGCTTGCCCTTGTTTGTTGGTGGTGTTCGGTCCGCTACTGACAGGTAGAACTTGGACGATTTGTAAGTTCTCGTCAATCTCAGTTCGCAGTGCTACGTAGAACTTATGTTACTGAGGCTTGAAGTTTCGTTCAGCTCGGTGCCTTGCCCATATAATTGATGGTTCTCGTTAACCGGGGAGTTAACCGGAGGTAGCGCACCTCATAGAGCTGCGAAATTTTTGTTTCTTGCTTTGGCTCTACCTCGGAGAACCTGGGTGAGCTGTAAATTCTCGCCGAGTTCACTTCACAGTACCGGTCAGACGTTGCTGTCGGCATCTCGGAGAACATCTGGAGATGTCGATTTGGCATAACCATGTTACGATAGATCATGCCTTCTGCAGGTTCGGAGGAGGACCGCGAAAAAGAGATCCGGAGAAGGATCCTAGAATAGAGCCCCGGTTCAATTGGAACTTGAATAGTTGATCCGCCTGAACACTTCAAGAGATTTTGATTGTCCTCTTCGGTAAGAAGACGGCTTCACTCCGAATTATTTTGAAGGGTAATGCTTTTATGTCTGCCTGCTCTGACCTCATCGATTGCAAAACCGTTTCATTCATAAATTCAAACACCACAGTATTTATTCACTTCTTCTTGTTGAGTTTAATGATATTGGTATCGTCGAGAACAGATAAACGCCTCGCCTTCAAGATACAATTTTTTTTTTCATATTACGAGAATAAATTATGTATAAACCAGGGTGAAATTTGCTACAAACTGCTGCGACAGTTGTTCTTTTATTATTTAAAAGCTATATTATAAGTAATGAAAGTTGAGTCTATACTTTATATTGAGTCCACAGATTATATTTTTGTTTATATTTGTCTTCTGGATGTAAATCATACATCATTTGAATCAGAATTTATTTTGCCACTAAGCACTAAGCAAAGTGCAAGTTCCAGTAGTCTGAGAAGTTTTCAGTTCTTCCATTGATTCTTTTATGTTTACGATGCATTTTACTATGCAAATTTCTTCCAGCATTCCATAAAATTCCTATCAGTATTACATTCCTTATTATACAATATGATTCTGAAGGTTTGTCAAATGTAATAGAGCTTAAATGCTAGGTTGCTATAGGTTGAAGAAAAGCTGTCGACACCATGTTGCGAGGTAGGTAAAAATGTCAGTTTTATATTTGGATGCAGAGTGCATGGTCAAAGACAAGAAGTGCTTTAAAGTTTAAATTCTGCTTTCTTAATAAGTTTCAACATCAGGAACCAAATAATTACGGAACCAGTCACAAAAAAAATCAGCGAAGAAAGTAAGTCTTAGAACCCGGAACGGTTTCCAATTATCAATACTCACCGATGTGAAGGTAGAAAAAAACAGTTTTTTTTATTAGAGATAATATAAAAGAAAAATAAAACTAAAGCGTGTCTATTCTCCTTTATATATGTGTTATTTGAGAAAACTTAGTATAAATTTAGCGAGCCCCATTTTTTTCACTATTTTTTTTTCTTAACATAAACTAATAAAAAATGCCTGCGATTTTCACTAAGTTCAAAGTCAATAATCGGGTTAACGTTGCGTTTTGTCCCTATCAGCGACAATTCACCTAGAATATATTCATATTAATAACAACAAAGAAATTGAGAGAATCATGTTCTAAAGTAAAACAATGAAAATTTGTTGAAACCAAAAACTGACAATTTAATTTTATATAATTGAGTTGTATCGCAATCATCAACTTTTAAAAGTGGGACAAATTTTCTGTGTTAAAGTAAACGCACATTAAACTTATTAAGTCATGTAGTTGAGGCATTATCGTAATGTTTTATTGCATCTTTGTTAGCACATAAAGTTAGCATAATTGCATTTATTACCACAAAGTAAAAGTGAATCCGAAATTGAGGAAGCGGAGGCGCGCACCACGCATTTTACGACAGATGTATTGACAAATAAAAGCAAGTCAGCCGAGCTCTGACCTCGTCGATTGCAAAATCGTTTCATTCATAAATTCAAACGCCACAGTATTTATTCATCAAGGCACCGACAACAAAAAAAACAACAAATGCTGCGAAAAGGTGAAGCGAGAAAACCAATAACCAATTAGTTTTCGATTGTGACATGCAATAAAAATTAATCAAAATTGAATGCCACACGCGGAAACTGCAAATATTTGCAGCTGCCGTCTGAATGCGGACGATTCATACGCAAATTTTGCGCTTATTTGCACTGGCAGCGCAGTGTTAGCGCACAAATGCTATTTGGATTGTCAGTGTGTAAAATTATTTATTTTATAGCTATGGAAGAATATGACAAAACGACGTAAAAATGCTGCGGGTAAGCATGTTTTATTTATTTCGCAACTGACACAAGTTTTAATCCTCCGTGAATGTGTGGGAAATAAAACCTATTTTACCTTCGAGAAATATTATAGTGTCTTCATTATTCTCTATATGTTTCGATTAACTCTCAAAATTAGATTTACTTTGAAGAACAAGTTATTTTTATTGTATAAATATTCCACATTAAATTTAACCAGCATGAAATTTAAAGTTATTAGGAATGGTATTTTGTACAACGAGCATGTAACATTGTTTACGAGTATGACAAGTTGTGGCACGACCCGAAGGCAAGTGCTACAAGTTATACGAGTAAACAATGTGTACACTACACAAAATAATAACGTGTGGATATTGTTTTCTGGTATCGGTGTCTCTACTGTCAACATTTACAGATTACGAGCCGTCACGGCGGATGAGGTACGAAACTATGAAGCATTATGTCGTTTACTTGCTTAAAACTACACCAGTACTATTATGGTCCGTCGTATACAACCGTAATGTATACTTTATAAAGCAGGAATAGAAAAAGGAAATTTAATAATAATACTCACAGATATTCACAGCTACCGAATAAAAATTAAATAAACTTTAACATATACATAAATAAGGGGTAATATATGTTTAAATCAAATAATATTTGCACTCGATATACATGTTAGATATTGCCCAATAATTATATCAAACTAAATTTAATAGAAATAATAAAACTTTGGATTAAAATTGTGCCTTCAAAATGTGCAACAGTAAATACAAATCTCAATAATCGTATTTTTTGTAAACATATTTGGCTGCGGCTAGATTTTCGCAAATCCGATTTTTTTCAAAACGCGTTTTTCGATTTTTTAAAAACTGAAAACTGCTGTTTCTGGTTTTGGCTTTGGAGATATTAAGATAGTTGTCATAAAAATAATAAAATTTTTATTTTTCATTTATATACTCCACAGCCAAAATATCAATATTAGATACTAGTACTCATCAATGTTTTCTTTTGTTGTTGTTAACTTAAGAAGAGTTAGTATTCTTACATCAACCCGTATGAAAAATTTCTTGTAGCGACCCTGTTATAGTTTTTTTTTTTAATTTTATTATTATTTAACCGAGAATCAAACTTGGGACCTTGAGGTCGGTAGTCCTGCGCCACTGTGCTACTTGTATGAACTCATATAGATATTATTTTTCAAATTAACGAGATCTATCCTAGTACCACAATGTGTCATTGTAGCTGCCAGTTCAATCACCCAATTTATTTATCCCACAACTGGCGATAAATTTCGCAACAAACACATTTGCTAAAATTAACAGTTTTGCATTATGTCACAATCACTGCAATTTATATTGCGAAAGTTCACAATTGAATTGTTAAATATTCAAACATTATTGCATACATGATCAAAGCTTAAACGTTTGACATTAACAAATTCATTATTGAAACAGATCTTTGTAAAACGATGACTTATCTTAGTACTTAGAGGAATAAGTAAGTGGAGGATATAAACCAAAGGACATGAATTCAAAGGAAAATAATAGGTTTAATTTCATTGTACCATTCACGTTGGTGAAAATCTTTGCAATTGTATTTTTATTCATTCTGCTAAATTCACGTTGGTTAAAATCTTTGGCATCAGATGTATAGACACACCTCGAAAATATTCATTGGCGCCCACGATCGAGCTTGCAAAACGCAATAAAGCAACAAAACACACACATGCTGCTTAGCCACCACGCCCAATTGAAATCCAAGTAACAAATCCGTGCTCGAATGCTTGCGCTACGCCAGGCCACAGCCGAAGGTTGCATTTCCTAGCGCTACAAAGTCCCATTCACGAACTTTATTCATTCATAACTGCTTTGTAGTACTCCCCACTTGAAATGCTCAATCTTGCGAAAGAAAATTGTTTATAACCCATGCTCAGGTTGTTAACAATATCTTACAACTTCATAAAACAACTGTTTTTAAGCCAATCATTGGAAAAACTTAACGAAGAGACCCGTAAAAATTCAATTTTTAACCAAGAAAAGGAAGAAGAGGAGCACATGACAATTCTGCATGGTCCAGCAATAAATAAAGCTCCAAGTGGACGTCGCAGATGTTGGAAGGAAACTGTGCATGCTCCGCACCTCTAACTTCCTATTATAGTAAACTCTAATCAAGGCGCTGTGTTGATGTGTTGCTTATTAATGAACCAATCGCTGTGCGACTCTCTTGTCTTGCATATGCGCGCCACGGCTATAATTTGCATAAAGTCACACAAACTGTGATTATGCTTTAGCAGGTATATATCCCAAGCGTATTTGAATCATCACTTGCGGTTTACTGCGTTAGGTAGCTGGCCACTAATAGCTGTACATTGAATATATGACCTAAAATTGTTTTTAATTGCTGAGTATGTGTGAGCATTAAAACTCCGATGCCATATTTGATGTATAATTGTTAGTTGAAGTTTTAAATTGTTTAAACTGTTTGGTAGGATGATTCATTTTTATTGAAACATTTAGACAACGTATGTGAGAAAAGTAGAATTAATTCTTAACTTTTGGAAGTTCAAATCCTAGATATGTCACCAATTAGAATAGTAGAGTAGTAAAGTTTATGATGCGGTAATTCTCGAACCCAAAAGTCGTGAGTTTTGGAACAAAACCGGAATTGAAAAGGCGTCATAAAAACATGCTTTTTTGTTTTATATAAATTTAATTCTACCTGGGGCCAAGCAGAGATTCAGTGAAGACACAGACAACGAAAATGGAGAACTTATGACTACCCTATGTACAATCAATGAGTTATAAGTAAATAACACATATTTCAACCATCTACGACAAATAATAGACATAAGGGCATAATGTCTACAGATATCGCAAGCACTCACAGTTTAATAAGTGGGAAACTGAGAATAACAAAATCAGGTCTGAAGAAACAAACTAATAATCTCGAAATTCGCACCGAAATAAAGATACAAAAGCAATTTGACCAAACAGCAAGAGAGCTATATGCCAGAAGATTGAAGATTAAACTAGTAAATAACAAAATTCGAAGTGAAGTTAACGATAATACAGTATAGATAAAGCTGAAATAGAATATACAACACACCGCCAAAGAAGCTCTAGGTAGAAAATCAATCAGGAGAGCGAACCTATTTGCTAAGAAAACCCCATGGTTAGCTGCAATCAAAGCAAAATGCAAATAAAAATACAGGTACACATACAACACCTTGAGACAAAAGACAGGAATCATTAGATAGGTAGACACAAATCCGTGGAGAGACTAATGTGGAAGGCAAAATCCGAGCACTGGAGAAATTGTTCAAAAGTACGAAACTAAACACAGGAGCTCAGGGAACTTACAAAGGCGAGAGGTATGGATAAAGGCACCTGGATAAACTTACCTCAAAGACCTATACCATGGTACAATCCAGCATAAACAAGAGCCCACCATACCAACAAACACCATATTGCTCCCACCAACATACAGTAAGCATGCAAGAAGTCAATGCAGAACTCGCAAACCTAAAAACAGAAAAGCTAGGCGTCCTGACTAGATACCTAATAAGCCCCTATAATATTGCGTTACAGAGCTAGCCACAGAGATTTAATTCCTGATCAATAAAATTCCTAAACATCAGAAAATACCTTCTAAATGGTAATGGAGAACACTAATTTTGATGTTCAAAAGAAGCAAACTAGCGAAGATTCGCGTTGTTGGACACCACGCTAAAATAACAACTCGAATATTAGCAAGCAAGATACTAGAATACATCAAGAAGATCAAGAAATAATAGGCAAGGAATAGAACAAACCTGACAGAGTGTAACTGTGTACATAATTAGCACACTCCGGTAAAGAAATGTTCCATCTGATAATATATACGATTGGAGATATCTACAACAGCAAGGTAGTACAACCAAACATAGACAACGTGTAAACGTAGGAATAGAGATAATACAGGGCTAAGGTTGATTCCCTTAACCCAACCCTATTTAACCTCCTGGTGGAACAAATAATCAACAGAGGCCAAAAATGTAGAGGATACAAAATGGGAGAGAAAGAATTGAAGGTTGTATGCTTTGCGGATGCTTTTGGTGTTAATACCAGGCAACTAAGATAATTTTCAACGAATAATCCATCAATTTAACACTGCCATCAAAACAGTTAATATGAAGCGACACACTCTGTAAGGTGCAAACTGAAAGCCGATAGACGAATCATCATCTAACAAGTAAGCGAATACAATAAGAAATACAATATGGAACCACAAGCACTCGAGAAGAGAAGTCAAAGTAAGCATATATAACGCAGTAGTTCGACTCCTGACGTATTCAGCCGAAATACGTGCAGTAACGACAACTACCCAGTGACTACTTAGAACAGCGCAAATGAAAATACTGAGGAAAAGACACTTCTAACCCGGATGAAGAAGATCCCTTGGAAGACTGAAGTATGTGCAGGCAAAATGCCTAGACAAGAGTCAGAAGAAGAAGATATAAACAGAAATAGCCGCAACATGTTTAATTATCATCTATTATAATACAAAGTATTGAGAAGAGTACATGGATTTTCCTATGTTCCTAGTTTTCGAGGAACTCGGGTCGTCGTTTGGGGCCCGGGCGGCCCCTTCGCTCTATATGGCGACGCTCATGATTTAGCCATATAAAATATTCCGTATTTACTCACGTAAACCGATGGACCTGGAATGTTTTGCGTTTTGGACCGGATTCCATATAGTAAAGGTTGCGAATACGGCAAATTTCACTGTATTATCACAGTTTTACTATACAATTAGTTTAATTGATGGAGTCGAACCGGCGGCTTGCCGCGTTGTGGAGCTCGGTGCTCGTTAGATCACTGCAGTTAAGCAACGTCGGACGTAGCTAGGCGTTGGATGCGTGACCACTTGGTCTCCCCACTCAACAAGCGGCTGCGGCGCCGTCCGTGAACTCCTGATTTCGAATGAAGGTTGGGCGATTCGCTTGCAAAAGTGCCCGGAAAACACCCATATGCCCAAATAGTTCAGAGCAAATACCATCAGTAGCGAGACCAGATTGGACCGGGTGAAAGTTACTATTCCCTTACACCACTATGTGGTAGAAATATGTTGTTGAATAAATAAAATGATGGAGCCAACTGTTTGGTTCTGGTAAACCATGTTTAAAATTAACACTGGAGACATACACTATATCGATGTTTCACAATTTTGGTTTATTTGGTACAATGCGCATATCGCCCCGAGGCATCGCCAGATACTAACTCTACTACTATAACTCGTCTACTATAAATCGCTTCCAATGCGTTGAGTTTGTGACCTTTGAGCTTGTGACCAGATGTTTTTTTAGGTTTTGAATTGTGCATGTATGGCCGGCTGTTATCAGGTAGTCTGTGAGCGAGGAACATTGGGGATTCCCCGCGTTGTTGGTTAAACGTAAATGTTCTTGGAACCGTGTTTTGAAATCATGGCCTGTTTGGTCTATATATAAATTATTACAATCAGCACAATTAACTTAGTAGAATTGAGAATTGAGAAAACGATCAGTGGGTAGTTTTAATTTGTTGTTGGCAAAGGATCTAAATGTGTTTTGATTATAAACCGCAGCAGAGACATTTAGTAGTTTGAGCTTGTGACTAATTTTGTAAGACGAACGACCAAAAAATTGCACTTTTATGTATATTTTGGATATTTGTTCCTGTTTTAGTTTTTTCCTTGGAATACCATCTACCCAGTGATCTTATGTGGAAAGCAGTTTGCCTATAATGGCTATTAAATATATCCATTATAACATCAAACAGGCTCCTAGTGCCATCTAGGACTGAAGTTTATAATGAAATAAAAAATTTAAGCATATTACAGAATTCTAAGAACATATTAGCACCTGGTTATTGGATTACTTTGGATTACTATGTAACAGACATGACAGACTTCCTTGAAAATGAGAGGATAAAAACACACTTTCCAAATAAACAACGAGTATTTATGAAGTGTCTGCATGAATACAGATGAATACAGTACATACACTTAATTGTACGTTAACTTGGCAATATGTATTCAATATTTAATTAAATAAATATCGTTAAAGAAATATTTGCGTATTGTGTATATTACCAGAGTTTTCTTCAATGATTTTTTTAAATTCCTTTGTACGTAAGTATTTATGTATTTCATTAAAGTCTAGCTTAAATTAAATACAAATAATAATACAAAAATAATACTGGTTAAATAAATGATAAACCTGCTTGGTATAAATATCTAGGGCATATTCTTCAGTGCGGGAACGGAACATTTGATATAATATGAAGTTCCTAAAGTTGATTATCTTTGCTGTATTTGCCATATCTTGGAGTAGGTTCTTTTCTATTAAATTAGCCTTGCATATAGAGTAAATAATTAATATTCCTTTTGAATCTAGCCAAGGCACGTCCTAAGAATTGGAACGATGGATTAGGAAGATTAGACAGAAGCCCTACCGATTCTGATAAACATGATCCCAAACATCCCTCTAAACCAGATCATAATGGCATCCAAATTGGTGAAGGTAGTTCCAATGGCCATAACGGAAATGGAGATAATGCAAATAATGGGCACGATGCATTGGAAATTGTGAAAACCTTAGATGATAGCGGACATGTAGATTGTGATGATAGTTGTGCACTCGACAGCAATGGTCACCATGGGCATAGCCACGATGGGAACCACAATGAGCACGAAGGTAATCAAACTTGTGCTGCCGATTGCAATGGTGACCATGAGCATAGCCACGATGGGATCCACGTAGGACATGAAGTTTGTGATGAAAACTGTGCTCCCGATTGCAATGGTCACCATGGCCACAGCCACGATGGGATAAACCTAGGACATGAAGGTTGTGATGAAAATTGTGCTCCCGATTGCAATGGTGACCATGGGCATAGCCACGATGGGATCCACGTAGGACATGAAGGTTGTGATGAAAATTGTGCTCCCGATTGCAATGGTGACCATGGGCACAGCCACGATGGGATCCACGTCGGTCATGAAGGTTGTGATGAAAATTGTGCTCCCGATTGCAATGGTGACCATGGGCACAGCCACGATGGGATCCACCGAGGACATGAAGGTTGTGATGAAAATTGTGCTCCCGATTGCAATGGTGATCATGGGCACAGCCACGATGGGATCCACGTAGGACATGAAGGTTGTGATCAAAATTGTG
>JAODAC010050395.1:0-54756 GCA_027575185.1 Mimaenictus wilsoni
CGCGCCAGGCCATAAACATAATTTCTGGCCAACATGTTTACATGCATCAATATGCATATTATATTAATGCGGCAGGTTACGACACGTAACTGTGAATTAGAAATTTATTATTTTAGATAATTTGGCACCATGAAATATTCATTTCATTCACAATACCGATTAATCTGTGCCCACATTCGGCAGCGTTGTATTTGCATTTTCTATATTATGCTTCGTTCAGAGATGATTTGAATATGTAAAACGTTTTATTGTGTGAGCATGATTGTATTTCGTGTTCCATTTGAAATTTCTAGATGCAGGCTTGTCTCCAATTGGCAAGTCTGCCGAAAAGGCCGGCTCGAAATTGGAGAGTAATTTAAAGGCAAAATGGAATCAATGGTCACCGTTGGGCGCTCTTACAACCAAGAACGAAAAGAAGCGCACGCTGGATGATTCGGAATTGGAGGTGGGTATTCCGTCTTCCGGAAATGCGACTTTATGATTACATTGTTTCTTGCCTGATTTATGGTTTGCAGCATCAAATTAAGAACGTCTCGCTACGCAGTCACGATTTCGCGGGACTTGGTTTCAATATTTGCGGTAACATGAAAGACGGCATATTCATTAAGGACATCCTCCATCGTGGACCGGCGTCCGAGTCGAAGAAACTGAATGCTGGCGATCGCATTCAGAGCGTTACGATTAGTTTCGAGCATATGGTGTATGAAGACGCGCTTGCAATTTTGAGCTATGCCAGCCCATATGAAATAATTGTCTCCGCCAAAAATGGCAAGGCGTTTAATTATTCCGGGCAAGTTGGCCGACCGCTGCATCCAGTGTACCGTAGTTCGAGTAATATGGAGCTCCATCTGGTAAGTTTTTCTCATACGTTTTTATGTTACAATTAGATTCTATGAGCTTTTTCGTCTTATGTGGTAGATGGAGAAATCCGCAAAGAAAAAATTATTCGATGATTCAAGCGACTTTGGATCGAACTATTCTAGTCTGCAGAAGAATCACAATAGCATGGTACCTTCTTTGGAACGCTCTAGATCCAAGTCTCCCAAACCTGTGATGAAGACAACGCAGAAGATGAAGATTGATATGCCAGTGGAGAATAAAGAACAAATGCGCCCGAAGGCACCACGTAAAATGGAAACAGAAATGCAAAACACCGAAAGCAAAGTCCATAAGTTTGGTATTCAGGTGTTGCCTTTAGAAAGTCCGACGAAATCAGCAGAGACGCAAAATGTAAACAACGTCAACCATGAAAACGAATTGGTCACGCCCATCAGAAGCATTGATGAAGTTGATAAATTTAAAGTAATTGATAATCAACTACATTTCGAAAACGAGACACGACCAGTGAAACAACAAGCACCGCCGGTTAAAAAGCGGGAAAAGGTCCCGCAACTGCATACGCAGCAAACATCACAACCGAAACCACAAATTGACTCTAAAGAAGAAGAAGAAATACTTCAACGCCACAATTCTGGAATTAGACGAGATGAAAATAACATTCCACTGGAAATTCCTAGTACGATGATGAATGCGGCTGTTGCAGCCCGTAAGAATCGCAAGTCCATGGAAGAAGAGGAGCTGAAGAGTCCGAAAAAGAAAGGAAAAGCACCAGCACCCCCGGAGGCGAACCAAGAAAACAAAACGAACGATACATTAAAAGGCGATTTGAAGGGCTATAATTCAGATTCGGACATTGAGGTGGACAATCAATCTTCCGTGAATACGATCGAATTGAACGCAAGTGACATAACGATCCATCAAAGTGAGGACAGCGATGAGAAACAGAATCGCAAAACTGCAAGCACTGGCGATTTATCTAAAATTCAGAAAACGAGAAAAACCAGCACCGGCACTTTAGAACGCGCCCAAAGTTTGGATATTACCGACCCCTGCATGCCTACTCTATCAGCCAAGAAACGCAAGGTTGGAAAATGCGAAGAGTTCGAATCGAAGACATCTTCAGATGAAAGTTTATACGGAAGTTCATTGGTTAATAAAGAACCGAGACTCTCCTTAATTCTTGATGGATTAAACACATTCCAACGTAGTCGCCTAAAGAAATCTACAGAGTGGGGAAATTTGGAAGACGCCATTTTGAATTTGGATAAGCAGGGAAGTTACGGAAGTACCAATCAAAACAGCAGCGAAGAGAACTTCAAAATTTCGAATGAGAATTTCGATAAAAATTTCAACTTTGATGCGAAATCTCCAGAATTTGATGCACTGGTGAATAAAATTAATGAAATCAAGCAAGAAACTATGGATATAATCAAGGAACAGGACAAGCACATTAAGGAAGTGGAGATTTCCAAGGAAGAAATATCGCATATTATTGAAAATGTGAAGAATGGTATGGAATCAGATTTAATATGCAGTGATGACGTATCTTTGAAAATCGAAGATGAACCAATGCCACAAATTATTCAGACCGTTGAAGAGTTTGAGATATCGGAAGAACCAATTATGACAACTCCTAAACAGAACAAAAACATCATTTGGCCATTTAAAGGTGAAAAAACTCATGAAATCAAATTAGACGACACTATTCAAAAGGAGGATATCAACACAACGAAAAAAATGATAATTACGGATATTACTCCCATTTCCGTAGTTCCTAACAGCATGGGGCAGGTCAGTAAACCGATGGTATCCGAGATTGAAATTAACATGAAACCAAACACTCCGCCGCCGACGAAAGTAATGAATGCAGAACCCATTAAAGTTAACGAGCCCAAGATTGTGAATGTTAACGAGAAGGATAGATTACCGGTGGTTAACTTAGCGCAAGTTACGGACTTCTTGCAGGCTGAACGAGACGCTAGCGCTAAGTATGTGCCAGAGATTGTAAAACACGAAGATACAAATATCCCCGACGATATTAAAGTATCCAGGCACACATTTGGTAGCACAGAAAAACCCATCAGCGATAAGAATGTGAAGAACGTACATGTCTCGAATGTTAGTAATATTACCATAAATCATCAACCTAAATATGAGGACGCAAATGGAAAGAGTACAGAAGAAGAGAACTTGTATAAAGGGTTCAGCATTACAACGCCGGACTTAATCAAGAATCTGACCATCGCTGAAGTAATTCATGATGTTAATAATGAGGTAACCATTGACGGACCAACGTCTTTAACGTTGGAGATATCCAATGCAAACGCAACTAGTGATGATAATAAAATTGAGATTAAGCAGCAGAATGGCATTCAAATGAAAGCGAATGGGGATATCAACAAACTGGAAGTAGCGGCACCTAATGAATTAGATGATAATCGGCATTCTTCATTAACATACATTACGGAAATACAAGTAACCACACCTCAGAAGGAAAAAATTACTCCTCATCGCGAAGTAGAGATTGCTGATACACAAGAGGAGAAACTCGACAATGACTTTGAACATTACATTAAAAAATTTGAAAATAATATTAAAACATTCGAAAATAACATCAATAATTTTGAGGCAAATATTCAGAGCATTGCCGAAAATATAAATACAACCACGATTGAACCGCCGCCAAAAGAGATTATACCGAATAGTACAGTGACCATGGTCACTGAAGTGGTAAACGTAGATCCTGAAAAGGAATTACAGAAAGTACATGAAATCGTTGAGGAGCAATTAAAAAGACTGCCGGAAATGCGATTTACGACTTCTACGTACGAAAGCCACATCAAACCTCCAGAAAAACGAATGTCGCAAATAGAGATTCTACGTTCCAATTTTGAGAAGAGTAACAGTCCTCCTCGCCACATAAGGAGCGAAGCAAGTCCCCCGAAATCTCGAATTCCCGTTCTGAATAAAACACCACCAACGTCACCAGAACGACGAGATTCGCATGCGGATAACGAACAGGCCACCAAAGAAATTTTGGAGATGATGGCGTCGCGAATTCCAAGCAAGAGCAAAAATGTGACGGTCACCTCAATTCGCAATAATTCCAGAATACCATCAGGTTTGCCCACGTATGGCAACAAACCGCCAGTACCACCTAAAAAGTCCGATAGTATCGATGATATTGTGCATGTTTCTGCAAACGGTGGCTCAGGAAACGTGGAGAGTTTCCGGCAATGGGTGTTCAATCCCAATGATCAGTCAATTACAAATATTACGGTCACTGAGTCAAAATACGATAGTTCTATTCACAAATAGAATTGTGAGAGATTTATATTAGTTTTAGGTGCCATATTTCTTTCATGTTAATTATCACTATACTTCATTAATCATATATGAAAATTACCGTTACCGCTCCTGCAAAAAAAGCTGCAATATATTTCTATAGGTTATATATGAAAACATGATGTGCCAAGAGATTGGCGGAGTTTGTTCATTATATATATTTGATAGTATATAAATTATGATGAAATTGTTACAGTAAATTTCTTAATTTAATAATGTACAAGATACAGTATTCTTTTAATTGTTAATTTTTATGTAAAGGTAGCAATAGAATTTTTAAAATTCTATGCAGAACGTCTATTTTCAGTAATGTTATGTAACTTGTTAGTCAAAACATGGAGAAAATGCTTTATCATATTTGAAGCTGTTATGAGTTTATCTAATACTATATTTTTATATACATTTATTGTAAACCAAGTCTGGTGTTGTAAATATGCGTTAATTTATGAATTAAGTGCTCAACATAAATGTTATTTCTTAATGGGTTTTATACACTACATATATAAAAAATATATATTATTGAAGGGATTAATCTGTTTTTATTAGGTCGTTGTGTAAAGATTTGCAATTTGGGTATTTGTAAAAAGCGTTTAAGGTTTAAACATTGAAGCACAGATGCCACCTAAATATTTAACTTTTAGCCAATCTGTCAATAGTTCAGCATATTTATTTTAACTTAAATAACTTTCTCGGCACAATTATAAAAAAATCGTCATAATAAACAGGTTATACTTAACATAATTTGTCTAAAAGCAATTTACAGTCACTAAATAGTCTAAAAGAATTATTTACATGTTTCCCTATCTATGCCATTCTTCACTCTCCATTTTATGCCGATGATTGCCTGTAGTTCTTTGTGCTCAGCAATTTTTTACCACACATGGCACAAATGCCCTTCTTGTATGCGCAGGATTGGCAATAATGTGAACCGACTTGATGGACCTTCTGCTTACATATTCTATAATGATTAGACATTAATTCACAATCTCATTCGTAACACAAAAGATTGAGTATACTCACTTGCACGTCTCAAACTTTGTCGTATAAGGATTAAATCTATTCTTGGCCGCTGTAAGAGCTTTATTTTCATTGACTTTCCTGCCTCCACCTTCGGTAGTATTTCGAGCACCGACTTTCCATGTATCTGGTGTAATTACCTTGCCGAGTTTCTTTTCACATTTATCGCAAACCATTTTATTTCGTCAATTTCGTCGTAAAACTTCTTCAGTCGAACTGATTCGGTCGTATATAATCTGTGCTGTCGCCTGTGTTGTTAAAAATTGTTGATTTTGCAATTGCTAGGTTATGTTTTCATTTGTTAATTGAATAACCAGTCCCCAGATGGATACACATGTATATCCATCTGGGTGTGCACAGGAGTGTAAACTCAAGAAAATCCAATATAACAATAAAATATGTGAATTACACAAAAGTAATTGCATTTTAAATATAAAATTTCAATAAATAAAAAATAATTATTTGTTAATTTGGTTGTCTAACTGATGTTAGTGACCTCTATGTAATACTTTGTAACTATCGTCAAATATATTAATCTAATTACTTCACAGAATATAAGTTAATCATGAAATTTTTTCACATTCGTCAATGATTTAAATAATACTCGATGTAGTAGTTGATTATATATACATCAGAATAGTGTATTAAACAATTTCACCTTTAAATTTGAATTTAGAGGAACCACGAAACGTCAGCCATGGTTGTTGCAACGGAAATACCTCAACCATCTTTCTTTCAGTTGGTTGACAGCGTAGAGACGAGACACGCGGTAGTAGTGCTCGTACAAAATACAATAAAAGTAAGTTATAAACTCAAAAATTAACTAAAATTCAATGTAAACTGGCTCTCCATGCAAATTGCTTTGAATTAAACAATACATAACATAATTTAAAACAACAGCATTTAAGAATATGTCCAATTGTGATAGGTTAGAACGCATATTTACATGCATGTGTTTTGTTGTAGGATGGCACCAAGGTACGAGATGGCCGTTGGCCTCAACAAGGGCCACAAAACCACAAAAATACCTGCCGGCAAGACTAAGGCCGACGAGGTTCGCCCAACGCGCCTAAAGGGCAAGCAGACCAAGCACACGAAGTTTGTTCGTGATCTAATCCGCGAGGTTTGCGGCCATGCCCCATACGAGAAGCGCGCCATGGAATTGTTGAAGGTTTCCAAGGATAAGCGCGCCCTGAAGTTCTTGAAGCGTCGCCTGGGCACACACATCCGTGCTAAGAGGAAGCGTGAGGAGCTCTCCAACATCCTCACCCAGATGCGTAAGGCGCAAGCACACGCTAAGTAAGCTGTACATTATTTACAAAAATATAAAAGTTTCCCAAAAAAGTCGAGCCTTATTTCCATCCACAATAATAATATACCTTTGTTTATTTTATTGTTTCACTTGTTGAAATGATTAATCGCGTGTATTTTTCACTCTCAAATCGTATAGATAACCAACAGCCAATTTTCGTCTATAATACAAGATTTTTTCATTCCTTGAGGAGATTACTTGTTTTTCCTTAAAAATCATCACAATTCAAACAGGTTTGTACAAATGATTTTTGAACAACCCATTTTTCTGGCCTCGTCATAGCACTATGCATGAATAAATCCAGTTTTTAACCTCACGAACTGAAAATACATTTTGTGAGTAATGTCAACATATCTAACGTACGACAATTTTTGTTAAAGTCCACTAATATTTGTTAGATGGTGTGATTCAGGTGTGAAAGTTTCAGTTTCTATCAAAATTCTTCTCATAGAAGCTCGTTTCTAATAGTATTTTGGTTGCTTTTTGGACATCAAATAAAATTGGTTATCTTGGGTGAAACAAGCGCCCTGAAGTTAAAGATTGACCAAGTGTTATTTGAAATCCAGTAATTAACATAATGTCTTATATGCCTAGCTTTTTTGTTGTGTTTGAAGTTTCAAAAATCAGTCATTTTGTTTGCTTGTCGATGCCGTTTGTGTTTGCGATGAAGAACTGTTCAAGCACGCGTCCATCAGATCATTCTCGGTTGCACTTGCTTTCATTGCGTTTGGTTCTTTTTGGTCAACTATCGCCTGCAAAAGAATTCAAACATTTAGGTTACAATTTGGTTTCTGCTATTCAAAAAGTATTGATACTTTTATTGCAATCGATAGCATTAGTATCTACACTGATTAGTGCAGGACCATGCTCTTAACGTCATTTTATCAAAGAAGTGTCAGTAACCACATAATTTGTGAAGCTTATTCTTTGCACGTGCAAATTTCTTCGCCAACGACACTTGTAAAGTATAAGCCCTCTTGATGAAAAGGTTCCAAATATGATGCATCGAAAAATATCGGAGTATCAATACCCATGATTTCAAATTAATGAATAAAATGAATCTATGTAATGTATATTAGAATGCAAAAAATAATAATGTATAATAAACACATTACCTGTAGATTTTTCATATCTTTAATATCACTATGCATAAACGCCATGCTGCCCTCTGACGACGTTAAGGAAGCAGATAGCGGGGATGAATGGGGACTCATGCCGGTGGTACGTTCGGTGGACGCGTTTACTTCATGGCAGCTGCTCGTGTCTGGGGAGTGTAGTCCCTGCCTGGTGCCCACGTCCTGTTGATACAACTCCAAGATCTTCACCTCCAGCGCCCGGTTGATATTCAATTGAGACTGGTATTTATGCTCGACAGCTTTGAGCTTTTCGTTGCATTCCTCCTTGGTATCGTGCAGTAGCTTCTTCTGCGCCTTGACATTCTTATCGTGTTGCTGAATGCTGGCGTCCAGCTCGGCGATGCGAGTGCGGCACACATCCAACCCGGTTGTCTTCATCTCGAGCTGTTGGTGCAACGACTTCAACTCATGCTGGTAGATTTCGGTGTACTCACGCTCGGTATTCACAACACAGCGTACCGATAGCTCCGCAAATCTTTCCCGATACCGGACGATTGTTTCACCAGCTAGAAGTAGCTCGCGATTCACTTGCTCCAATTCGAGGCGGCCTCTTTCCCCGGCTAATACTTGCTCTCGGAAAACCTAGACATGTTTATGAATATTTTAGATATTTTTCATTCAATCAGCTTCATTAAGATAAATAAAAAATACCATAATAAATAAAAAATACCTTTGCTTCAGCTTCGGCATTAACCAAAGAAGACTCCGCCTTCTGCCACTTATTATTAATATCCTCCAGTTTACTACGCTCCATTGCAAGCTGCTCCTTAAGATCTTCTATGGCCTCAGATGCGATAGAAAAATCTTTAGACAGTGCACTATATTTATCCTGCCAATACAAGACCTTGTCCATCTGATCCTTCTCGTTAGCGTTCTTCTCCTGCCTATATTTATCAACCTTCTCCTTCAGCGTCGCAATTTCCTTGTCGAGCAACTTAACGATATCGCTCAGCGCGGAGTTATGCTCCTCCAGTACCTTAATCTTGGTGACGTCCGTAAAGAGCGTACGATTCTTCGTGGCGTGTGTTTCGCGACGCGCTCTTTCAAACATCAGCTGCTGGTTGACGAGCGCTAACTGCTCCTTGAGCGAGCGCACCGTGTCTTTGCCGTCGCTGGTCTGGCACTGCACAGCGCAGTCAATGTACTTGTCCAGCACGTCATAGGTGGGTGCGTAGTTGAATTTATCAGCTTGAAAAAACGGCGCTGGACTGGGCGCCGGTGATGGCTTAATCTCACTGGTCTCATACGCCGGAAAGATGCTGAGAAACAAATGCTCATAAGGCAATTCAGTTTGCGTTAGCACGTCTACGGTTATTTTCTTTTTCTTTGTGTCCAGCAGCTCGAATCCATTCGTGTCCGGGGCTTCCTCGTCTTTCTCTTCGAGAGTCTTCGCAATGCCACCATCTTTGGCGGTTGCTGCAGGTGGTGTGTTCTTTTTCATGTCCGGGCAGGAATTTGCACGGCGAACGGTTACAGTTGTTTCATTCAATTCTTTGCCTATATCAAGTAAAAATTATATATCGAATAAAACCGATAATTTGAAGATTAATAAAACGATCTCAATAGAAAATAAAAAATGGTTTGCTTACTGCCAGGACTACTTCCAGTTGAGGCAGTTTCCGGAGCACATTGACTATGGTAACGTAATCGTTTCATGTTTTTCTTGAAAGCAGTCACTTGTTGTGAATTAGGCATGTGCAAACCGCCCGAAATGCACGGTGAACCCTGCTCACAGTCCGGATTGTGTTCGTGATCTTGCAGAACACTATCGCACTGGCGAAGCGGCGTACTTTTTACCATTTGACTCTTTTTGACTATCGACTGCACTTCCTCGTCTTCCTGACTCAGCGGCGACTCGGTTCGTTTCATCTGCGCATTCATGGGCTCGGGAGGGATCAAGCGAAGTGGTGAAGCTGGTGGGATTTGCGTAGATGTTCCATCATTCATCTTAAATAAATCATACATATTTTCCCAATGCATTATACAAATCTATTTTTAAAACTCCCTCAACTACGTGAATATTTTGTGCCCAGTATGAATATGTCAATATGTTAAATGCCAATACCAACTAAATATTTTAAAAACGTAATAAATGAGCTTAGGTCAAGTAAGGCAACAATTTGCTGTTTCGAAATGTTCGTATTTCGAAAGTTGCTTTCAGAGTAGTTGAGAGTTACGTTAGATGAGCTTACTTGCGAACGGTCTTGCATGATCTTCGCTAGCTTTTGATTAGCTAATGATTCGCGTTTGTTGTTAATCGGTTGATTGAAAGCGGAGCGGTGCAGTGGTGGATGGTGAAATTGATGGTCGCCGGCGGCGTGCACCGACGACATCTGCGCAAAATTGAACGCGCTAAGCGCATCCTTGCTGCCGAGTCGCATCGGCGACGAGGGCTGCGAGTGCGTTGGCGTAGTGCTCGGCGAGCCCACACCCGCTGACAGTCGGCGATTGCCGAAGTTATTCAGAGCCCGCGCGACGGTCGCCTGCGCCAAGCTCTGTTGCTGGTGGCGCTGGGTGACCAGCAACCGCATGTCCTACGTATGCCAAACCCAAAAAGAAACGAAAGCAAAAAGTCATAATTGCACAACAAAAACACCAACCGTAATGGCTAAATACACAAACCAAGTATTACACAGCATTTTCATAAAGCTCCTCGTCCACGTTTGGTTAAATTTAAATACTAATAGCCAAAGAAAGCTTGTAGAGGCACGTACGACGGCGTACAATGAATTCAAATACCTTAATTGGTGTCGTTTCGGGCGTTGCTTCGATAGCAGCTTCAGGTGGTGAGGTCCCTTCTTGTGATTGAAGCGTTGATGATATTAAGCTCTGTCCAGTTCCCTGCATTAGTCATGCGAATCATTAAGATGATTTGTGTTAATTTTGAACAGTTTTGCAAACAAAAATAAATACATTACATATAAACAAACTTAATAATGATTATCTGACAAACAATGTAAAAATAATTAAAGAAAAAAGATATTATCACATTTTAGACATTAAATTAAACAAAGAATATCAAGATACAAGCATTACACCACAGAAATGATCCCAAATACATTACATTTATTTGGAATAAAACAGGAAGTTGCAAAGTTATCTTACCGGATGCTGATGACTTAGTTGCGCCACAAGTATGGCAGCATTTGGCGTCTCTTTTCCCATCGCCGGTGGTGTTTGAATATGCTTGAAGCTCATCATTTGTGACGGACTAAAACTATCATCCTCTACCTCAATCTTCTTCGGTTTGAATATGTTGTAAGCGTCTACAATGAAGAACATCCTCAAATTAAAGCAATTTTATGAAAGCAAGCAAAGGACAAACCAAGAGTTGATGAATTTGTTGTGCCCGACCGTGATCGAAAAGAAGTCCCTCCCGTCCAGCATGCATCATGGGCGAACCGATCTCGTAGCCCAATCGAATACTGCTCACATTGGACGACGACATCGTGCGCGTTCATCTCTTTCCATCGCTCTCGGGATAATTCGTAATCCTTCGTGCCCGTCACCAGCATTGGATGCATTTGCACTGTTTGAAGCATAGGCTGAAAATTATTTATTATGGAAATTATAAATGAATTCATTTATATCAAGTAAATCTCATCAATCATATTTTTGACATTCTTTGTTACAAGTCACAATAGAAAACTTACTTTGATAGTGTGTTTAAAAATATTAGAGGCCTCCTTGTTCTGATAGTGAATTCGTAAATAAGCAATGAAATTACATGGATACATCCCATACAGTCGTTGTAGCAAAGCGTATAACCCGACTTGCATATGTACCAATTGTTCTTCACCCATTTTGCCAGGAATTGAGCCGTTGAATGCAGCCAATCGACTAAAAAAGTACAAAATCTCATAGTAAAAACGTAACAAAACCAGAAACGATTAAACGTACCTAAATATTTCAAAAACATCCTGTAAATGTGGCCCCATCTGTGATGGTATGCATGGCAGTAGAACAATCAGTAATAGCAGCGCACTCAATAATAATAAAATATCATTTTCAGTCTGTAAAATACGAAGAATGAAGAAATAAATAATATGAAGTCAAAAGTGATATAATTTCATACCTTCAAAAGCTTTAACAACTCTCTAAACAATGCTTTCTCAGTAATTTTATACAGCCATGTAGGATGTTTTCGTACAACATGACCGAGTAAAATCAGTGCATTAAACTTGGTTTCATTGGTACCCCGAACTAGTGAATCATGTAATCTAAAAACAATTAAAAAAGGAGGTAATATTAAGCCACCTAAATGAATAGAAAAAAAGTTAAATGTCAGGCCTTACTTATTAAAAAGGTAGTCATGATGTGATTCCCTCACATTAATCAAAAGTTCCAGAACTCGAACTGAATTTGTTGCCATATAATTATCATATAATCCATTAACAAGCCAGGGTTCTTTTACTATAACGTCATACAAATAAATAGCATATAAACTACATAAAACTATGTTGAAATAAAAAGTTACCTGTACTAAATTGTTCAGCAAACTTCAGTTTTGCCTCCTCCACAATTCTTGGATCATTGGAGTTGAGTTGTTCAAAGAACTCTGCCATTGTGCAATACCATTTACCTGCATTTGTTTGCCTGGCTGATAATGTGTAGGCTCGGAGTGTGTTTGTAGAACTGGAGGATAGATTGTGATGCGATTTTTTTAGAGTTCGCTTGTAGAACGAGCACTCATAGAAGTTGAAGGCATACACACATTGCACTAGGGTTGCGTTTGAGCTGTAATTGATGCTGAATTAGTTCGATTTACTATTGCAAATTGCATTACATTACCGACAATTAATGACAATCACATCAACTAATTTTTTCGAATATATAAAGCAAGAGGTCTGCAGGAACAATGAAACGAAATGTAAGGTTAGGACATTGATAATTAAGTAACAAACGTAGGCAAAGCGTACCTATTTGCGGATGATCCATTTAACCACTTCGACAGTGTGTATTACTATGTGAGTGCAATTGAATTTTGCATTTGGGATTGGATTCGGTGTTCCTTGGTAAATCTGCACCTTCCCTTTCGGTTCAACGTCTCCAATCCGGGACCTGTCAATATCACGCACACACGAATCGCTCGTCGCCAGTCGTCGTCGTCGACGGGGCTTCGTCGAACTGTCAGGGTCAAGAAGAATAAATTCAAGTTGAGTTATTTTTTAAAAGTTCATTATGAAAACTAATATATTTAATTTATTATATATAAAGGTATCATTCTACTTTTTATATATTCTACTTGTTGCTTTTTCAATTTTCTAGGAGAAATACATTGATATTTCTATTAGTTTTTGCTTAGCATTTAGTCAAGAATCCTTTTTTTACTGTTGTGCCTATATTACTACAAATTATAGGCCGTTTTGACAATTATTATATCGTGGTTATGTTAGTGGACATACAAAATTAGGTTAGTGTGTGAACTTTTTTAAATATTCCATAACCTTAAAAACAACTTGAGTTTTGATTGTTGCCTTTTATAATCCATTTTAGCATACATCGCATACATTTTGCGATATTGAGGTTATAAAAGATACCAATATGCCATTGTGGTTATGATAGTTGGCAGACAAAATTAGAAAACCAATTAAGAGAAGGAAAACGACTAGTGAAAATCAAAGAATTCGAGAAATAAAACAATTATAAATACAAGCCGGAAAAGTTTATTTGTCATAGGCAAAGTGTCGCATGGTCGCACAAAAAATATCTCAAAATTCACTTTTAGTGACACTGACGAGACTTCAACAATTTCTATTAGGAGCCAATTGTTCCATTGAGGGGTAAACAGCTGCAGAATTTTTCAAGAAATTAACATGTCCCTGCAAAGTGCGAATACGCATTTGGGCATCCTCAAAGTTCTCATTAAGATTGTTGATTTGCGATTGCATCTTTTGTCTTATATCATCTCGATCACGCTGGGCCGACTTGGCCTGAGCACGACTTTGGGCAAGTTGCTTCTCCAAATCGCAGACTTGATTCTGCATCGAGCGACGGACAGTTTCGCAGCGGTCCTTAGTACGGGCAACACATCTCGCGGACTCATCGCGAACATTCTCCACCTCTGCAGACAATTGTGCAATTTCATGTAATTTCTCTTGAGCGCGCTTCTCGGCATCTTCGACGTCATCGCGCATTCGATCAACTTCCTTGCGCAAGTCATCATTTTCCGCCTGCACTAGTTGCATTTGCCGTTCCATCTCCTCATTGGCGTCCTGCAGTGTTTGGCGCTCAGCGTCTAAGTTACCAAAACCACTCTTATTTGCCTCCATTTGTTCAACCGCCATCACAGCCTTGTCTCGCAAGTTTTGTATTTCTCGCAAAAGTGCTTCGTTATTACGTTCTGCCATTAGATGCATTTGCTGAGCTTCCTGCAGTTTCAGTTGAGTAGCTTTTAGTATATCGGGTAGCGGTGTCAATTCCTGTAACTTTTCTTGGAACTGGTTCTTAACGCGCTGAATCTCCAAGTTGACCTGCTCACCGATCCTGCTGTTTTCCAATTCCATTAAATCCATCTGTCTCTTCTGTTCTTCTACAAGTTGCTGAGCTTCCAAATACTGTAATAAAGGTTAAGAAAGTTAAGGATCCTACTGATCATAAGGTAACTGAAATACTTTATTCCTGTAATCCTTGAGTTGTCCTTGTTGTTCTTCCGAAAGTGCACGCAATTCTTCTATTTCATCTTGAGCTTCGCGGAAACGCTGTTTATTCACCAGCAATTGTTGTTCCATTTCAATAAAGTTCTCCTTAGTAAAAGAACCAGATTTATCTTTATTCATCGACTTTTCCATCTCCTTAATCTTCTCATCGCAAGCTTTCTTAGCTTCAGCTGATTCTTGCACAACAGTCTTAAGTTTGTCCACATCAGCACGTAAACCAGCCACTTCTGTAAGCTTTGATTTGTAATCATCCTGAAGGCAGTTGTACTTCTCACGAAGTTCTCTCAATTGAGCATCGGTCTAACCAAGAGAGTAAGATTTAGAATTTTAACTTTCTAATAAATTATAATCTAATAGATTATTTTACCCGTGGTGGACACGGAGGCATACACGGTGACCCACAAGGCGGTGGGCATGTCATTGGTGAGAGCATCCTACGATGCTGCTCAAGATGGAGTCGTTCCTGACGAACAGTGGTCAGCTCATTCTGTATAGCTTTCACTTCCATCTCCATGAGACAGAGTTGTTTCTCAAGGCGTTTAGTTTCCTCATTATCATCAGCAGGACATGGGCCCTTACCAGGTCCACATGGTGCTCGCCGAGGTGAACCTTTATCCCCCATGTTACCCATTCCACGTTGTTGGCATGGAGGACATGGAGAAACTCTATCACCCATTCCGCGAGATTGTTGACATGGTGGACAAGGCGAACTCTCGCTATTGGATTTACCTGATCCCTACAATAAAGTTTCTTTGTAATTTGTATAAATATTCTATCGTTGCGAACATACTTGCATTTGTTGAATTTTACAATTCAATAGTCCATTTTCCTTTACAACCTGCCGAAGTTCTTGCTGCATGCATTGTAATTGGCGTTGTAATGAATCTAAACTTTGTTCTTTACATAGTAAATCTTCCTGTAACTGGTACCTATATAGGGTATATTTTGATTAGTTTTGGTTCAATTTGTTCCATCTCGAATTTCCTGACCTCTCTAAAATAGAGGTATTTCTGCAGTTTTAGAAAGGTCCTACTTTAAAAATCTAAAGGTCTTTGTGAATTACAAAGCATTGAAAATATCAAGTGAAAGACAAGGAGAGGAGAAATAATGAAATACCGTTTGCCTTCTAAGTCAGCATTTTCTTGAGCTAAGCGTTCCTGCATATCGTAGCTCTCACTCAAACGCTTTGCAAATTGGGGCATCCCTCGCTAAATCAAGTAATATTTAGCAATTCAATATATTATTTATTATTCTAATACTACCATAGTAACTTGAGGCGCCTGCTCAGTTTGGAACTGTTGCTGTGGTTGTTGTTTCTTCCCCACGCAAGTATTCTGAAAAGGCTGTGGCTGTTGGCTTAAATTTGGACACGTTTTCCCCGGTCCAGTAAATGGACTGCAGGCGGGCTTTCGATTCGATCGACGTTTTTTATCGTCGCATATGATAAACTTTGGCATGTTATTCTCCGCCAAGCCACATACGACCACTTTGGGAAGGGTGTCCTCATCGTAGAACTTATCAAAATCGGGTTTCTTAGTCTTTCCTACGAGTAGTTCTATTCGCCGAGTTTTCTGCTCCAGAAGTGCCATTTTTTCATTGAGTTGCCTCTGCTTCTCTTCCAATTCCAAATCTTCTTGAGGAGTTCTTGAAGATTTCTATACACATTAGAAGGAATAGATAAGCATAAATATAAAGGAAATAAAACTTTTATGTGCTAACTTACACTAAGTAATTCAGAAACACGATCTTTGAGTTCACTTAAGATTTTATAAATTTCCATGCATTGCTCTTCACACTCTTCCACTTCGGCAAGTATGTTTTTCTCATCAGGTGGCACTACATCGCCTTCTTCATTTTCAGATGGCTTTTTGGACTCGATCTCCTTTTCTAAATCTTGTAATTCTTTGCTCGTTTGAGCAACTATTTGCTCCGTAACTTCAACCGGATCTTCCCCTACTTCTGGTGGCACTTCACCTTCTTCTTCCGCCATCTTGGTAGATTTTGCAACGGAAACTGCAGCAGATGACTGAAGAACGTCTTCAACTTCAGCAAACTTTAATTTAAGTGCCTGGACTAGTTGTTGGCTTTTAAGTTTCTTTTTATTCCTTAAATTCTCAGTAACCGGGGCAACTTCCCTCTTCTTGGTAGCTTCGTTCTTCTTGACCTGACTGTCGAGATCCTCTCTTGATGTATGAAAATTTAAGTCACCAGAACCATAAATGTGACAACTGTCAGGGGAATAGAATACGTCTGCGTCGTCGTTGACTTGACGATTTTTCGGAGTTGGAGTGGCAAGTGTTGTGTCACTAACTGTTAGTCTCCTTGATTTCCCAAACTTCGGACTTTTCCTTTGTTTTACCTAGATACTATTTATTAGCATATTTCTATATTATAAAATATACTTACTGTTTTTCTTCGCTTTTCTTTGGTAAGGGCTTTGGGAGTTCCCAATTCAAGATCCGAGTTACGCAAACTTTTCTTAAAAAACGCGTCCGAACCACCTGTAATCCCGTCAGTCTTCAAACAAATACCGTTGTAACTGTTAAAAACGTTAAAACTCCTCTCCAATAAATTACTCCTGCTCAAGAAACAACTTTTCTTTTTGAGGCCCTTCGATGGTATTCTCTTCACCAGAGATCCGAACTTTTCGATGGTAATATCTGATTCACTTTCCCATTTCTTAACTGACTTATCCCCTGCGGTAGATTTTGACCGATTCTATTCATCAAAAAACAGGTCATTGACTATATTGTATCAAGTGAAAAAGTAATTTACCTTCATACCAATAATATGTCCCAGATCAAATTATTTGGTATCTTTGTCTCAAACAACGATACTCCTGCCAAATCTAGCCAAATATTTTCTTAAATGATAATAGCTCTGAAATTTCAAGTCTTGCCTTTGACTAGTATTGTATAAAATGCCACAAACGGTTGAAAAATGTATTATGTAAATCGTAAATATAGCAAAGTATAACAGATAAAAATTGCTTTTTAAAAATGAATTTCTTTGTAGTTTTTTTTTGACGTTTGGCAAACAACTTAAAATTTATCACACTAACTTGATTCCTTTGAATAAAACTGTCACAAACATTTAAACTGAAAACAACATGCATGCGGGAAAATGTTTTGACAGAAAATAAAATAAAATAAAATAGAGATAAAATAAAACACCAAGAAATTTAAATATATAAATTTTATACAAACAAAACATCGAATACCAACTTATTTACAATATTACATTTGAGATTATTTTAAATATTTATATATTATATTCACATCCTCGTTTTTTTGTTTACATGAAAAATTAAACATAAATAAATTCATCCAGATGACGATTTAGCACGTTAATGATGACTTTAACCACTAAAAAATAAAATAATTTAATAACAGTCCTCAAAATTATATATAAATAAGTACTTCGCTTAAATTTAATTTCACATTTCCATTCTGAAGAGGGTCCTTATTTTCAAAGATATCTGAAAGAAGGTCTAAAATAGTTTCTTGTCAATATACATATTTAAGGTGACCAGATTTGGAGTGGAGTGATATAGGTGGGACCTTGGGACCTAGTCAAAAAAAGTCGAGACATTTTAGAAACATCGTAGGACCGTTTTTTTTTTAATTTGCCCCGTAATTGAAAAGTGGGACAGTCCAAAATGGAACGTCTGGTCACCTTAAACATAGTCTAGTACTTACTAAATGCTACTGTTAAGTGTAATATGGCTGAAACAAAATCACCAAAACGAAGGGTGCCATCTTTTCTCATATATCTGAGAATAAGTATAGTAAGTACTTCGCTGCTTAATTGGAACCCGACCTCCACCAATGCATCTCGTAAACGCTCCGCCTTCAAAATGCCAGTTTTCTCTTTTGTATGATTCTTAAATGCCGTTTGCCAGTATTTCAGCGAACACATTAGGTCTTTGAAATCTGAGAATTTGAGGCGACCGACACCGGAATTCTGCAATTAATCATTAATCTTATGCAGTCAAACAATAAATCACAAACTTACATCCAGTGTTAGCACGACCTGTCGACACACTTCAATCGACGCACAGCTTTTGATGTAATCATTCGGCAGGCAGGCATCGAGTAGCTCCTGCAGTTCGAATGCGTTTACTGTTCGATGCTCGTCGGCGAGCTGCAGAAAAACGGATTCGTATTGACTAAAACTCTTTCCGTCGAGTAACGGCGGCGCTTTGACTATGGCCGACTTGAATAAATACGGAACCGTGTCCAATAGCTTCAGTTTCAGCGGTTTGCTAGAGTAAACCCGTAGCGTGAAGCCACATTCTTGACCAGGTTCGAACGTCGTTGGCAGGACTAGGTATCCGCCCTGCTCCAGTTGACATCGATGACTGACTTGCCGACTGTTTGTGTACTGCGAGTTGACTAATGATTTGTTCTTCTTGAAGAACGCTTTGTTGATTGTCTCTGTAGCGCTTTTTGGAAGGGAATATGCTGTGAAGCCAACTACTTTTGGTTCCATAATGCTATGCTGATTCAGAGACACTACCACCTCTTCCAGTTCGCTGAGGAGTAAATGTAGCTGTGGGTTGATGTGAAAGGTCTCAGGGTTGTTTCTACAACCACCAGCTGACACACCTTTCTGCCACATTCCTTGGTAGATTCGCATCTGCCATGTGTTTTTATTGTGCAGCGATGGTTCGTCGCGACTTGTATCACTGTCTAAATGGACTATTTCAAGGTGGGAAAACGTTTTTATGAAGTCATTGTATGATAACCAGAATTCGCCTTCGTTGGTCTTCGATTTAATACGTTCCTGTTCCTGTGGGGATACTTCGGACCATTCAGGGGAGTCAAAGGACCAACTGCCGATGTATTCAATGGAGCTACCCAGTGGGTTTCTAACTTTGATCAGTTGAATAGCTTCCCCGCTAAATTTTTCCACCTTAAACATGTCTATATTATCTCACAATCAGTTAGGAGTACTTTTAATCCTTACCCGTTCAACCGAATATATCCTATAGTTGGTCCCAAGTTGTATGCCACTTGATAGTTTCTCCGTTTGTGTGGTTTTGTTTTGCTGATTTGGTTGTTGTATAGTGGCAGTGATTATTGATGTCATGTCTAAGAGTTTATGGAGGAGTCTCGCACATGCCGCAGGATCCTGTCGAAGTGCTATATTTTCCGTAATACCCCCGGTGAGATCTGCCAAACCATCCAGAAGACTGCCATATTTTAAAGCTTCGTAGGATCCATGTAATCTGCAGAGAACATTTGTAAGATTACTTTATACCTCTTCTTGCCATTCCAGTCAATTTTCACAATTGATTGATGATACCGCAGTGGCATTTTAAGTAAGATATCTTCCGGTTATTGATCCACCCGTCACGCGTTATTAACTATGAAACCGCAGACATTTATGTGCTTTGTTCATCCAGTAATTGATCACATGCTTGTGGTTCAAATTTTAGAAAAAAACGTCTCAACTTTAATAGACATCGTAAAAGTGTTCTACGGCTGGAGACCAGCTTGAATAATTCGACATGAGTGAAAAGCCATTTGTTGGAAGGCTGAGTTCTTTGTTTGGGCGCAAATTTATTCTCCGGCGAGTGTCATCAAATGCACCGTGAAGTATCAAACGTGCTAACGCGTAAGAATTATATCATTGTGCTGTTAACCTAGTGATTTTCTAATTGTTTCTAGAGTCGAGAGTAACAATTACGATTTTACAGTTTTCGCGGTAATTATAGAAGTTTACAGATATTTAGAATCTTAAACCCAGTTTAAGAGAGAAGTTTATAGATATTCACAATCGAAAACCCAGTTTAGCATAGCACAAATTTAAGTTTAGTGTTATGCATATTTCAATGAAGGTATTAATTTATATAAATCTTTCCTATCTAGATTGTACAGTTATATAGTCATGTTTCAAATAAATTTTGCATCGATATTCGTTGACATTTTCAGTAATTGATTATTTTACGCTCAGGTTACGAACGGAAGGTTCGACGAAAGATATAATACATACCGGCCGAGTGTATTCGGAGGCAATGAACGCAAAATTCAACTATGATCATTCAGTAGTGTATTTGTATGTGTCTACTTGCAAACTCGTCGTCGTCGACTTGCTTGAACGTACAAACGAACGCATTATTAAATAAATTCAAACACGTATATGAAGTATACCCGCAGGACTTCCTGGTTTGACTTTCACTGCGTTAGTTAAGCGCTACAGAACATTAGTTTGTAGTGATAAACAATTAGGAAATACATAATTTTCTTAAAATATTTAATATTGGTTGAAATATCTAAAGAAAGATTAGTTAAGATAAATAACTGTTAAAAATCTAATCTAATAAGCTTGCCTAGAAATGTATAACATTTTTATACGTAATACTGATCAAACAAATCTTTTCGGTGGATATCTGGGTACTTAATGCTTGTTTAAGGATAACCGAATCATTTTGATTCATTTATCTCTATCACCCACCGTTCTTGAAATTTAAGATTTTATATATGATTAAGGTGTAAACCTAACACAAGCAAAAAAAGTTACAGTTGTAATCAGCATGAATAATTGCATTGCCAGGTGTTTAAAACTAGTTTATTAGTATAATTGGCATAATGAAATTATTTGTTAGAATATAGTAAAACGCATAATTAGTGAATTATCTTTAAGCGTGCAGATGTAATTCCAACTGTGAAATCACGTCGCAAGCCAACAAGTACATAGACGATTACATTACGGTAAACACAATCAGGTAAATTCCATCATAATGTGAGAAATTATCACCACATTTTTATTGCAATTTGCTTCAATTGTGCGTGATTTGTTGGGATGATTAAGTCGCCCTGTTATGAATTATACGCACGAACTCAGGAATGCGGCTAACCTGCATGCGCTCCGAGATTTTGTGCAAGTGTACTGCATACGTGCAGCGAATTAAACCGCAATGAATGCGCCGCTGAGCGATGCAAAGGCGCCCGGAGAAAGTCGCTTTTGTTGAGCCGCTTGCGGAACAAACGGCGCAGCGCCCGATTAGCCTGCATTCGGGGGCCCCAGCCGCGCATCCTTCGATATCAACTTGAACTCGAATCATGTCAACGCGAAACATGCTACGAGGTGCGAGTTATTATAAAATGTGCACCTTTCAAGCTCATCCACCGTTATATCATAATAATCCTTGCCGTGCAATTGTTCAGCCGACTATGCGTGCGTTTTAAACACTTTGTGTTCATTGAAACGTTAAAATGGAATATTCTTGGAATAAAGGTACACTGACGAGGTTTCATTGGCATTCCAGAGAATGGACAAGCAGCAAGTTGTTAATTGACAATGTTGGACTTCCTAGAGAACTGTTAGTAGTACTATTTACGATTCGATTATGTTAGACTGGTTGTTTCTGCTTAAATTAAAGTGTTACAATGAAAACTTGCATAAAGGGTTGTACAAAAAAGCAATTGAAAAACTAGGCAACCTATTGAGCCTTCCCTCTTAATATTGTTGAACTCACTTTATGACTTTAGAGTTACTATACTATATAGACCACCACAACATGCCAACTTATTAAACGTCACCTAAGCATTCCAAAATGAAGCCATCCAAAACAAACTGTGATAAGCTGCGATTTGTTTTATTAATAGAACAAATTAGTCAGACTTATATTATATTTTATGTTACTCTAATAGTTTTTGTAATTGAATGTAGCATTATCGTTATGTTTTATGTATATATTATGTAAACAATCTTGGAAATTGCCTACACACAATTGTATTACGGGCAGTGGTTAGAGAACCCAATTTTTATTGAAATAAAGAAACATAGACCATATGGGAGATACTAGTTGTCTAAAAATTGACTCTAGATACCTTATATAATATTTCTCCAAAGATTTATACTATTGAAATCTGCTGTAACCGGAAGCTCCAGGTTACGGATTACTATATAAAACGGAAAATTATCCAGGTCCGTTGGTTTTACTCGAAACCTGCCTTGCCCTGGATTGGAATCCACAAGGGTCTAGAAGAACAGGCAGACCAACACAAACATGGAGACGAACCATCCATGCAGAGTTGAAGACGCAAAATAAGTCTTGGAATGAAGCCAAAAAATAGCACAGAATCGAGTCCGATGGAAAATGTTCACGGAAGCTCTATGCTCCACTTAGGAGACCGGAAATGAAATATTTGACAATAACGGTTATATGTTCGGGGTCCCTTTAAAAGTATCAATATCTCAATAGGACCTTCCCTCTGAAAAGTTCAAATTTTCCTCCAAGAGGACCCCTAGTTTGAGGCGTCTGTCTAATTTACTCTCCAAGGGTAATCCCATTTTATTTCCGCTCTTTATGGTCTACTCCGGTTACGGTAAGACCCGAGGTCCCCTCAAGAACCTCTGATCACAAAGATACATTGATACATACTAAAATATCCTTTAAATTATTTTACTGCAATAAGTCATTAAAAAAATGCAAACTACACTCCTCTGCGTTATTCAAGGAACTTATTTACGAGCTAGATTCGCCGATACTCACTTAGCATACGCCTTTTCCAATAATCCAGGCCAATAGTTGTCAGAATGTGCAGATTGGAGGAAGGCGAGGCGCCCATGCACCGACGGCAGACGATCGTCCACCAACACCTCAGTCCATTCGCCGCACCACCAAAGACGGAACCGGAACACCCCCGCATATTGGTCATTATTGAACGACTGGTCGGCTGGCACAACGCGATAGAATAATCCCTTGTTCAAGTAGAGGATGCCCAAGCAGGAAACCAACCATTTATCACCTGCAACATTATTTCGTAGTCAACCGCAAAGCCCATGCATGCATTCACCGAATGCTTTACTGTTACGAACCAACTGATAATAAAAGGATAAAAGTATGTAGTCAGGATTTATATTATAAGCATGTACATGACAAATATGGTCACATTCACCACACGGCGGAAATATACGTCCTGTATGTGTACGTCATGTTAATATCTTCCGGTTGATGATTTGGCAAACGAACGGTTAACTTACGAACAAATACCTGAACATGAGAACAAGTTTTTCAACTTTTGTTTGTAACAAAATCTCATGTTCATGCAAGAAAGTGTAGTTAATATGTTTAATTCGGCATTGTTAGTTATAACTTAAGTTAGTTAAATTTAAAATATGAGTCATTTTTACGATTCATGTATATGTCTAATGAATTTGTTTAGATTTTTACACGCTTCCATCTTAAATTGGATGGAAGCGAAAGCAAGAGTGAATAAATATTAAGTTGGAAGAAACCAAAATGGTGAGCAAACAAGATTTACATAAATGTAGGTGTGTTAGGAATTTTTACAAATTATTACAAATATTTTCGACATTAACATTTATTTTAACATGTTTACGTTTAAATGTTAATACTGCAAGAGAAAAGTCTTCAAACATATTTAAATTAGTAAAATAATTAATTTAGAACTAAAAATAAGTTAAAACAATTAAGAAAAATAAAAAAACTATTCTCTGTTTTTTGATTATTTCCATTTTCTCCTAGTTAAAAGAGAATACCAGAACAAATATGCAAAAAATAAATAAGTCAGAAAATTCTCTCAGGAATGGAATAATGGAATAGTTACTACAAGAAGTAGAGTAAAGTTAAATGATCAATTACAAAAGTGAAATCTACCATAAATTAGCTGCCTAACAACAACAAAGCATATTTTACTATTTATTCTCTTACCCATTTTACCAGATACAATGTCAAATTGTGCGGGTCCATCTTGAACGAAAGCTGGACGATTACACAGATCCTAGAACAAAACATGAATTCGTTTAGATTTGTAGTAGTCAAAATAGTTCTACGTAAATTTAACCAGAACCAAAGTACTTCCTCTCAATTTTCTTTTCTACTCGTATATGCTATAGTATAAGCTTGTTAAAACCTCGTTAATTTTACTAGACAAAATCGTGAATAAGAAACTTGACTCTGCGCAATATTCGCTGATTTCTATCTAGGTTCATGATTCATTAGAGAAAACAGTCTTCCTATATATTATGATCTCAATCATATCCAATTATATTGTATAGTATTCAAGGAAGTGTCTTTTATAAAATAGCTATTGATTTTTTTGTTTGCAGTTTTTGATGATTGTTGAGATGCAAGTATTATTTATGAATTGGGAAAGTATTAATTGATATGCGTGTAGCCGTAGAATAAAGATTTGCGCATCTCAATAATTTCTCTAATTTTTTACCATCTCGTTAAATGCTGATTATATCTGTATGCAAATTACTGGTAGAGATAAATACCTACTGTTTATACTTGCACGTATTTAACTTTAAATGGGAACAAAGAAAATGTTAGGTGTTCGTTGATATTATGCTCCACTTAGAAGAATAAATTAATTATACATTACTTGAATTCTCACTAATATGTGAAGTTGAAATTCATACTACAGTGATTGATTCTACATTAAGCATAGAATCTTAATTACCTAACCGAAAAATACACTAATTCTAGAGAGCATAAATCATGCATTAATTGATTCAGAGCGCAATTTGTCACTAGTTAGTGACAGAATTACACAATTTTTCGTCTAAATGCTTATAAATTTACTTTAATTATGCCGAGATCGACGCTGTCAGAAAAATGATTTGTAAACACTTGCCTTAAAGATTGGAATTTTCTTATGCAGTGAAACCAGCCTTATGAGGAATGAAATTTTCCGAACAAAGTACCGGACGAAGTTGAGTTTAATTACTTTGACATTACCACTCTGGGAACAATGACTTTTCCTAAAGATTCAATATTCCTTATGTTCCCTATAACTATGGGTATAAATCAAGTATTTATCGAATTAGGATGATATTTTCCGCAATCAGTCGGTGCCTTGATTAATTACTTTTTGTTAGAAATACATTAAAATGATTGGAGATTACTATTCACAATCAGTCCCAGTAATGTTCAATCATCTTAATCTGTTTCTAAGAAGTGAAGTAGTGAAGCAAATACGAAACATTTATATAACATCACAATTGAATGAGTGAAAATAAGTTGTAAGAGCTCAGAATTAAAGAATGAAAGATCAATGAAATCATTTAACAGACGTAATTGTAACAATTCAATTGGAAGAAACATTATGCATTAATTAACTTAAGTACACTTTAAATTCATTCGTTTTTCGATTTTAATACTACTCTCACTTTTATAAAAGAATTAAGGAATAAAAAGCGTTTTGTTTCGAACAATAAAACAATAGCATGTTACGAAACAGTGATTTATATTTATTTTTATAACCAGATATTAAGTTACCAATGTATTTATTAATTTTGCACACAACGACGGAAATAATTAATTCAATGATTTAATAAAAGTAAATAGTTAAGCAATGTAATGTAAAGAAATGTTCTGAATATTCTTAACATGACACATTACAAAAATTGAATGTAATTTGCAGGAAATTTATGGGAAATAGCAATAGAAATTATTTCAATTTCTAAACAGCTTTCTACACCGCCATAGTTAGAAATAACACCTTCACAGTTAGAAATAACACCTCCATAGTTAGAAATAACATATTATATTATGCATACAAAGATAACACAATAAATCTACAGAAGCAGTCCATTCGTCTTGAAAGTAATTTCACATAACTAGATAACGCGCTCGGAAACAGCTACATACTTCTTCCAAATGAGGCCGCGGTTGAGACTGAACTGGTTAATAAGACAATAATCAGCACAAAGCAATTAATTCGTGAAATATAGCAGAGTTCTACAGAGCTGAGAACAAGGTGTGCAAATTTCCTCACGACACTTCGAGTCCTGTTACTCCCGGAAAATTGCAATACATCCAGCCGATGCGGCTGTTTATATATCACAAAGATTAGGAAGTAAACGAATAGCTGAGCATTATATTAAAAAAACAATAATTACTCGCGTTGGCGTCGTGTTAAAAGCGCGAAGAGAATGCGAGGGTTGCGAAAGTACGACGCGCAAACAAATAGAAATCGCCGACTTCAACACCATCTTAATGATCATTCATTGTTGATTGTTAGCTCACGTGGGAAATTTTCATGCGCTGTCGTAATAGATTTTCTATTTTATCCGCCTTCATTATTCCGCAGGTACTCTTGTGCGCAGAACTGGGCACATCTCTATTTGCCAAGCATTGATCTGCAATCTGCACGAAGACTACTTTGTTATCTAAGCACTGATTATTCCTGGCTATATTATTACTACGAGCTCGAGACCAAATGATCTTCACAAGAGATAAATTTATCTAAAATTGAAATGTGTATCTTAACACTGGTTTTTGTTCAGACAAAGTTGTAAATTACTCTCGTCGTGTTGTAAAGTTGGGAACAAGTTGAAGTAAGAAAATGATATTTTATGCATAATTGCAAAACCGACCTGCGGATTTCGCAAAATTTTCAATTGTTTACTGACAATTACTCAAGTCTAGCTAACTAAGGTGAAATTAACGGTACATTGCAATAATCTTGTTAAAATTTCATCTGCCGCTGGAATGTTGCTTAATTTTATTAACCGTTTTATGAATTGTTACTATTCAATTAGAAAGAGAATCGAACATTTGTTCAGCGTATCCGAGATAAGTCTTTAAACAAGGACATTAATTCGTTTAATAGTACTAAATGAAACATTCAATTGCCGGCGCTAGGGTCCTCAGCGCCCGCATGCAATTTTTATGAACACTCTATCGGATTCGATTCTGTGCTATTTTTTTGGCTTCATTCCAAGATTTATTTTGTGTCTTCAACTCTGCATGGACGGTTCATTTCCATGTTTGTGCTGGTCTACCTGTTCTTCTAGACCCTTGTGGATTCCAATCCAGGGCAATTCGTGCTGGGCCACTTTCATTCCTTCGCAGTACATGATCAAGCCAGCCCCATTTGCGTTGTTTAATAACGCGATCTACTGGGTGCTCTCCACAGCGTTTCAGGAGGGCTTCGTTGGTTATTTTCTTTGGCCAGTATATGTGCAGGATGATTCGCAGACATTTGTTCACAACAATTTGCAGCTTATTGTTTAAACTTTTCGCATACTTCCATGTCTCACATCCATAAAGGAGGATGGATATTCCATTGGTACGAAGCAGTCTCAGCTTTGTTTTGTTAGTATAGACGTGTGATTTCCAGATTTTTGTCAACGATCGAAAACATTGCTGCGCCTTACGTATTCTGATGCTTATATCTGCTTCTGTGCCACTTATGAGAAATGATCGAGTAAGTTTTAATCAATTTCAATTTAGAAAAACTACGTTCGCCACTTGCTACATTAACAAGTAAAGTTCGAATATATGAAAATCATTCTTCTGGAAAATATCCCGGAAAGCGCACAACTCATGAAATAACTCTATTGCATTTACATCTTTACTGTCGCCGACCTTTAAAACAATCTCTAAATCGTTAGAATATTTTCATAAAGATGCATTATTAATTTACGGTAATTTATTAAAAAAATCGACATTTTCAAAATATGTCTTTAATTATTCCAAACAATCGTTTATCGAACACATCGCAACTCCTAAAAGCGTATAAAACACATTGATTTTAAATTTATCTATTGGATATCGAGGCGATTCGTTGACATTTTCGGCGGCTCTTTCAAACGTAAAATTATGTGTGATATCTATTGATATCACATTACAAACAAAATATGTATTTTATGTCTCCGTATTCATAGTTTAGTTAGAATATTTATGATAATTTATTAAGTATTCTATACATTCTATATTTTAATAAAATTATAGTATATATCCGAATCTCGTAATGGCGCCCCCGTTGACGAGGCGCCCGCATTCGTCGCATGCGTTGCATGCCCGTTTCCGCCGGCCCTGCTTTCATTTTGATTATAGAATTTTTATAGGTTGTACCAATTAGCGTTTGAATCACTATAATCCTTCTTTGTATATAATTAATTATGTATATAAAGTTAATACAAAGTGAAAAAGTCGTTATTGCGATAATCGGTGAACCGTTAGCGAGTTGAACACATACTTTAAGACTAATTGAAATTAAACGTAATTATATAATACAACTTTAGGTTGATTGAGATTGACGTTATACAATTTGTTGGCTATACTTACAGGTCTTTTGACTGTAAGAAATGTTTTATAGCTGTTTATTATGTTTACAATTTAGGAGAGCTTAAAGCTTTCATAGATTAACAAGTTTTTCATCAAGAATTAATTACGAAATACTATGGATAGTTTTAGCAAAAATTATCTAGAATCAGAATTACTGAATTTCAATTCTTATGTTGTGTTTTCTTCCTTTGTAACACCTACGCAGCTCCTAACGATTTTGGCGCACGCTATAAATAAGCTTGTAATATTTGTTTCCACCAATCGCACCCTAGGAAAGCTGCATTTCCTCGCATACAGATATGTATACATAGGCATCAACAGTTACTGTTATTAAACTAAGAAATTATTATTATAAATTATTAAATATACACTTTTCCAAACATCACAGAAATATTCACCAGCTAATCTGATGACCTATAGATTTTAATTAATGAAACTTGTTACTTATGTGAAATGGAGAAACCATCATTTATTAAATAGAGTTAAACCGGTATCTTTATTTGATTAATGAAATATTCTGAGAGCAATCTTGACACCCCGGCGTTTGAAACAATTAATAATGTGGCTTGAAGTCAAATGTACAAAAAAAAATAGCACAAACAGTAAAATAATTAATTGTGTACTATAAACTTTTTATAAAGGCTCAACTATTCTAAAATAAGATGCAAAAAATAACATGAGCAAAACTAAGTAAGTAGCATGTCTATTCATTCCAAAGTAGTCCACCGAGTTTTTAGATCACATCTTATTTAAATCTTTGCTTTTATTAATCAATTCTACTACGAATGTAGGCGTTCAGTCAGCACCTGTTTCTGCTGTCATGTTGATTTGATCAATTTAATTTTGTAGTTCTGAATATTAATCTTGGACTATTTTAAGATGTTACAATTTTTTAAACCTGTTTTTCAGAAGACGATTAATTATTGGTAGTTAATTAAACATGAAAGAAGGCCTTCAACCCTTTCATTTTAAAATGTAAATAGAGGTTTTCTTGCAATAACATTCTTTGATTTTGCCAATCGACATGACGTTAATGATTTACCTTTGGTCGTTTCCATTGAAATTGAAACGGTGGTGTTTGGTGATAGAAAACTGAGGTTTGAGCGGCTGGAAAATCGGGATCTTCCCACAGTTCACCGCGTTTTAAGCACGCCCGACGTATTCGTTCGTATTCACTCATCACCTGTAAAATAAAAAGAAAAATTAATTAGTATTAAATTTTTCATACTCATGATAAATGAGTAGCATTGCTTGCTCGTTGTATGATATACTAATTGATTCATGTTTACTTCAATACTCAAGTTTGTTTCAACGTATAAATCGGATAAATCTTAATAATAGTAGGCCATAGGACTAAAACAAAAGTGAGTTAATGCGTTCATTAGTAGCTTGTCGAAACCAACTCCTAATGAATTTGACACATGCGCGCGGAAAAGTCACCTTTAGGTACACCTTTATCATACATACGAAAGAGCAATTTCATACTAATTTACGATTGTACACTCTCTCTGTAACAAGTAAATCTAATCATCTAATATTACCTATATAGAACTAATAACACTATAAATGAATTCGAATATTCAACATTAACTATAATCCATTAAATTGCCAACTAACTTCTACATTAAATACTTTAAACCATTGTTTATTAAGAACAAAATAGGAACTGTTCATCATACATCATGGTATTCAGCTAGAAAATCATGCGTGCCTATGTAAATTCGAAGCAGTCGTCCTTGCGATTGCATTAAACAATGTAAATTTACATGTACCTGCACTACCTACTTGCTAAAGTTGAATCAACTAAGAGTACTCACAATAGAAACACAAATATATAAACAATTATAAGTTTATCATCGTTCATTACATTACATTGAAAGCATTTGCCTAAATATTTTAAAGAGTTTAACGTGCGAGTGCCTGAATGCATACGTTTGATGTAAATATGATTTTAATATAAACAGAGACAAACCCTTGGTCTAGAAATCTAAATTGTAAATCGGCATGAACTAATTGTAAGTTAATTATAGAAACGTTAAAGCCAGTATTAATTACAATGTTGAAGATCAGGTCTTACAATATTACTGGAACAATATGTTAATGAAAACAACTTGGTTTACTTCACATAGATTTTTTTTGTATTTATGTGTCGGAGAAATATGGTTAAAATATTTCTTTTCAACTTTCAAAGGGAGAATCTCAATTGTCCGTCTCAGATTCGGATAACAATTTTTATATGTGAAGAACTGTTTTGAACTGTTTGCCCGAAAAATCATTGTTTAGTTAAGAATTTCAGTGGATTTTTTATATATTGCTTTAAGAGATATATCTTATTGCGTGTCCAAAGTTGAACCAGCAACCCTAAAACCAATAGACTAACGCGCTTCTTCCAAATCTAAAACGTACAATTTTTTAGTTTAAAGTTTTATGCTTTGAATTTGAAAGAATTACATATATATTCTCTACAACTTTTACTGCATTGACCAACAGTGAGCCAATTGTTCTAATTGCCATTCATTTTCTTGCATATCCAACATTTTCTCTCGATTTCAATCGTTTCAATACAGTAGAAACTAAATTATAGCAAACTGGAATAATTACACTACGCGCTGTATGAATGCGCACAAATCGGAGTGGACAGAAAGAGCAAGAGTCTTGTGTGTTTGCCCACTAGCATTTGGCAAAGCTATAAAGCAATTTTCCACTCGTTTCCTTAAACACATCTAGCATGGCAAATTTTCTGCGCGAGAGCACACGTGCACACAAATCTCGCCTGAGCATCGACACAGCCACAGCGGATGGCACGCGGTCATTTACAATCTGAATATGGTTCGTGAGTCCGCGCGTTTCGACGATTTGCGCTACACGACATCTTCACGCATAAAGTACATACGAGGGATAATAATCGATGGTGTGTGCACATAAGTCTGACAATAAGCATGTGCATGGTGTCCGAGAGGCTTGCGCCTCAACAATCAGAACGACAAGCCTCGCTCTGAACAGATATGTTCAACGCTCTGAACGTCGCAAACAGATTATTCAAAACGCTGCCGGAGACAGAATGCACTAAATCGAGCAGTTTCCACGCATTTCACGCGAACACTATTAGTGAGATATAACTATAATTAGTTAGAAGTTCAGTAAATTACTTTCTATGTTCACAAGTTAGAAATTAAATGCTATTAAGTGACAGATTATATGAACGAGGACAATTTGTAATTTCACATCGTTTCATTTTATTAGTTCTAGGTTTTAAAAAATCGGAGTTAATTGATTCCATTTACGTTGCTTGCAATTATCTACAATTAACATTTTCTATTAATACGCATTTTCTTGAAGTTTCTGAACGCTCAATCTTGAAATAATAAAAATATGTTGATCATTTTAAATCAACATATTTTAAAATGGAAGAGTCCAAAATTCAAAACATTTAATTACTTTACATCATACTAGTTACTGATGTCGACATACCACATACGTTTAAATCAACCTAGACAGTAATTAACAATAAGGTAACGTAACTTTTAAGTGGAAGAATCAAGGTCTACTTGTGTCTAAAAAAATAGCTTAAACCACTTTTAGTATCACTGCTGAATGAAAATGGTGAGCATCGAAGTATGAAAACCAAGCACCGTTTTCGTCTCTGTCATGGTAAAAATTTCGGTTAGTTTGGCATATTTGGATGAAGATTTAACTACGCGTATCTAAGTCTCTTTCCAATACATTTAAACATTCACTGCACACCAACATCAGTTATCCAAAATGGAATATGCCAAATTCATGAAGAGAAAACGCCATATAAATTTAATATTTGTAAAAATTATAATAATTACTAAGACTTCATAGATTATGTGGCAATTAAGTAACACTTTCGTTACTGCTTTAGTTCTATGATGCAATAGTATTATAACGTTTGAATGGGCTTTAATTACTTTCAATAGTTGACCACCGTAATGTTTTACCGGTGGTATAATTTATAGTAATTTGTGATATAATAATGAAACATTTGTTTGAATATTAGGATATTAAGTAACTATAATTATATAAAATACTTGTTTTCTGAGTAAGTAGATCAAAAGTAAAGGTTCTAAAATACTGTAAGAAGCAGGTGCTTGGGCTTTATAGGAATTACACCTGTTTAGAAAAATAGTAATTATGTCAAAACCTGTTTTATATGATCTTCATTAGTTATACAAGTCTGCAAATTAGATTTGCGTACGTTTTACTTCAAAAGTGCTATGATATCTAAACCTGTTCTATGTTATCTTTCTCATTCCTTATACATTTTCAGCAAATGTCGAATTTTGTATTCTCGTACCTTCACATGCAGCCAAGCAAAGGGTTATTAGTCTTGTTATCTTAATGGCCGATGAAAAACTCATCAGTGTAACAAAATGTTATTAGAATATTAACGATTCGACATGCCCAACAAGTTAATCAATCATTGATCCCTCAGAAATAGGTCTTTTTATTAAAATTCATATTAAGACCACACAAAATATGAAAAATAAATCCTTTAACAAATGTATTCCAATAATTGTAAAAAAAAAAACATGCATTGTTATGTATTTCGTCGAAGTTGTCGAAAAAGTAGCACATGAATGTGTTGTGCTTTTCACTTTATTCTAACGCAGGTCAACCCGCTTTCACAATATTCGAAAAGAAGGTGAATGAAACAACAAATCCTTGATGTTTACTTAATATTTATAGTTTGATATAACAGGTTCTCTTCAAATCAATAAAAATTCTTAAAGGATTATTAATCACCTCTATTTTAATGCTAACGACTCTATTTTATTTCTTCATCTAATACATTAACACTTTATTAAATTCTTAAAGAATCCACGAGTTAAAAATCGGTACAACTAAAAAAGAAAACAGAGCATAATTTGTTCATCAAACATGTTATGAGAATCCAGCATTCTATTATATACCGCAAATTATAATAAACGTCACGGACAAGCAGATATAACAATTGTATTGCACACCGTAGACCGCACGATGCACAACTTGAATTTGAATAAGGCACTGCGAGCTATGTAAATACGGCAACATACTTATTTGTACCCGTTCGTGAAAACCGTATTTTCTTACACTTTATAGGCGCAATTTCAATTGTATTAAAAACGTCCGACTTTTATTGTCCGCACAACAACAACCTACATTGAAACATCGCGCTCAATGTCTTCTTTAAGTCTGCATGATTAGCAGCAAGGCAATGTAAGTAAGATTAAGGTTTCGTTCACACTTATTATTAACTCGAGGCGATTCGCTCGAACACCTCAAGATTCTCCATCCCATCGCGTGACTAAATTAATCACCCCAATAACAGAAAATCTAGAGTGTTATTTACACTTAATAGATATGAGTATATATCTATATTATTGCGAAGTTTATGGTATTGCTCAGTTGCACACACTCTAGCTCGTTAATTTTGATCACAAATAGGAAACCGAAACGTTTTTGTATAATCTTGAGAATTTAATTATCTATAAAATGTGTCATCATTCAAACAAATCGGTTTTATAAAATTTGCTCAATCGTGTACTCAAAGGCAGAAATGATGAAAACGCGTTTAAAGTTGGGTCATCATAAGAAAACTATACCTTCACACTTAATAAGCTATATCTTCGTAAATACTACAGATATCGAATTTTGAGAAAATATTCTTAAATCAGATAGCAATTGATTAATGTAACCGGATTATGAGGTTCCATCCTTAACACGCCTAACGACATTCGATGGCGGTGTGAAAACGGCCTAAGGTTGGAATTGGAGCTTTAGTGTTATTTTAGTGGTCTTGTCCTAAGAGAAGATAAAATCTGCCACAAATGTAGTATGTGGTTAAATATCTATGCTACAAGATAGTTAAACGGTTATTCTTGCTTAACACTAATTATAAATTCTTTACTTTATGACAAGTAGTAATGCAAACATTTTTATTTTACTAATTATAACTTTAAAATACTTGACGCTAAAATAAATGTATTTGGAGAAAAATAGCCTCAAGTGGCACTTAAATATCATTTACAATAGAGTTAAATGGTTATACTTAACTCTTGTTAAATTATGTCACAAAAACTTAGTTTACTTGGAAGTAGTTAAAACTGCATAACTAATTTTTATCTTGTGCTTTTAGAAAATGTAAAAATAAACATCGTGTATAATGTTCATGAAATTCCAAAAATGTATATTAAAACAGAAATTTTATTTGTGATTTCAAAAAATATATATTTTCATTTTATTCTTGATATGATGAATAACAAATATGTTTTTACGAATTAATACTGATATATTTAGGGATAGTTAGTACCAATTTTTCGTCAAAACGCAAATTTTCGTATGTACACATGTTTTTGATTTTTTTTTTGTTTGATTTTACCGAGCATCGACTACTATTGTCATTAGCTCTATTCAATTCTTTTTCAATGTAATTAGTCATATTAGAGGCTAACACCATTGAGAAGAAGAAGAATTCACTTTAATATGCATCCCTACCGAGAATCGAATCGGGACCTCATGCACAGTGTTTTGATTTTCTTTACTTTGATTTTTGTGTGCGAGCAAATGTTTTGAATACCTGAAATAGGAGTGTAGACAGACTAGCGCCGTGACCGTTACTCTGATTGTGAGAAGCGATTAGCCCTCCGTAAAGAAGTTATCACTTCAAAATGGAAAAGCACTTCCAATAGCAACATTAAAATCAGAATGGATTCGATGTTTCAGATAGAACGCAACGACATCCGTGGTAATCACAAGCTCTTACATTAGCAAAGCTGACTTTCGCAAGCTGATCATTCGCAGAGCGCTTAATAACTTCCTGATGCATTCAAGAGCAAGAGCAATATTTAAAACTCTCCGGCTGCAATTTGCAGCGATTGCATCCAGCGTCGAGTGTCCTGTCCAGCACGCCGATTGCACGTGCAGTGGGCATTGAAACGTATGTCTTGCGTTGTGAGTGCAAGGTATGCTAAAAATTAGTCGTAATCAAGCTGCCGGCGCATGTAAGGACGCGACTTGCTCGACAACATCAAAACGAAATCAAGTGCACGCAGTGGTGCGGATTGCGTCGAGTTCGGCGAGTTTCAGCTTCGTACGGGAATCGACATCATCAGCAATTACTTTTGCTTGAATTTGCCATCAACCCGCGCGAAGAACACGAGCCGTACGCATCGCGATTGCATTCAGCGTCGTACGATTATTTGTTTCTTTTCGCATGTGTGCGAGGTGTAATGAAAACTTGAAGGCATTCAAGCGAAGGAACATTCGGACAAAGTGCAAAAATATATGGTGTTGAGTTTTAAAGGCAAATTGATAAAATTTTCAACTTTTGATTAAATTTATTACTGAAATATTTCATAGTTTTTATTAATTCTCAGATTATGTTGTATTAAATTGACTAAAATTATGCTGTGCTAAACATACGAAGGGGGTCGAATCGAAAACCGTCGGTGGCATTATCATTTTCTGGTTTAGTCTATGCAATTAGCGATTAATATTTTGAATTCTTGAATATCTTGAATCAATGATCATTGGCTTCATCAGTCATTGAAAATAATAATTTGAAGGTCCAATTCAATATTCAAAGCATTTCAATAATAACAAGCTTGAATTAATCAATATTTTCTGGTATTCTTTTTCACCTGAAAATAACAGGTAATGCGGCCAAAGGCATGATCATTTTCTGGTTTAGTTAATGCAATTAGTGATTAATATCTTTAGTTGCCCATCAATCCAAGGTCCAATTCAATATAATTCAATAGTAACAAGCTTGAACTAATCAATATTTTCTGGTATTCTTCTTCCTATTCAATACTCTTTGATCGTATCGTTTGATCAAATGTATTCAACATCTCTGCTATTTGTCGTCATAATAGTGAAAACTGCAATAAAAGCAAAATGTGAAAATTCATGTAATTTGTATGCGTATGTCACGGTTACATACAGAACACCTTGAAACAAGTGTATTCGTAATATGCAAGTCCACTCTAAAATAAACACGCTTCTGGTTGTCACGCTCGTCATTATAAAGGTCGTACCGGCGCACGTAATGCACAATTATAACATTTTACGCAAACTGCATACTTGTAACACAATTCCGTCATACTAACATTTTTCAATAACTGTAACAAAACAGTACTTCTTTCAACATCAACAACAAAACAGCCACAAACTCTGATCGCCGTGCAGGCGCGTGGAATTGAAGAAACATAGGTACCAACTGGTACCAAGTGCAGCTAATTGATAATATCAACTTTGGTTGCTTCCTTGCATCTTATCGTCTTGAGAACTACAGTTAATGCGAAAAACCTAAACAATATGCTAATTATGCACTTGTAATTCTGGTACCCATGATGCTTGTTTAACAATTTGCTTATCAAATAGTTAAACCGTTTCGTGGCAGACTAAAGTCTAATTAAGGATACTCGCATTGAATCTAAAACAAAAGCTTAGACAATTTGACTACACACATGTGCTAATTTAATATTTAACGCAGAAAACACACACGGCGGGAAGAAATAAAATCGCTGAGAGAAAGATACAAGAATGGAACGTAATACAGTTAGAATAGGAATAGAAATGCTTCGCAAGAAGCGCGCGCTCCGCAAGATAAAATCCTCTATACACCAGCAGGCTTGCGAGTACTTCTGTCTTAATTTGAGTTAAATTTGAAAAAAAAAAGTTAACTGGTTCTTTGGCACACATTCTACAGACTGTGAAAATTGCACCAGCAACACATTAAAACATATATTTCATCAACCAAAATATGGTTGATGAAAACAAAGAAAAACTTACCATGGATTCGAAGTTAGTTATTTTGATATTTCCTCTTTTATAAAATAAATTTTCTTCTGCATCAATTTGTCATCCAATCTAGTACATGAAGTGAAACACTTAAATCCTCTGAGAAAGATGAGATTAGTTGATAGCACTATGTCAGTCAGTTATTAATCACTACATATTTTTAATTGGTTTCAATGGTGTTAAACCAAAACATGTCTGTGTAACTGCTAAATGTGGCCGGAAGAAAATCTAATTGATCTGATGTGCGCGGAGAGGTACGACGCGTACTACTTCTTAGCGACGACTGCGTTTCGCTTTTGACTTTCGAATAAGCGAAGGTATACACGCGCCGTAATCTTCTATCTCTTTGACGCTTTGGCGCTGGTAACGTGCTGGTAACATTGGTGGTAACGCGCGGTGGGCATGGTGGTATCCGACTTGGTGATGGCATTCGCCGTTGGGAGAGATGGCCGTCGTGCGCACGGGCTGGCTGCCCAACTCCCAACTCCATCAGCATGCCGCGCGCACCTCGCCGGCGGTTCTCTTGTGTATTGCGTTTTTGACCTCGATCCCGCCACGGTGTGCGGATATTACCGGCTCCGATCGACATTTCATCGATGCGTACATATTCAGCCTGTATCGATTTGACGACGCGCTGATGCGGCGATCCGGCCACTGCCGATGAGCGCAATACTCCTTGCACTCAAGAAGTGCGTTAATATGCGATGAGCGTACTTTGGCGAAAGAAAACGCGATAAAATTGTGCACGCGGCATGCAAAACAGTATCTGAAAAATTCGGTGTCATGTCCGAATCTTGTATTCGTCACGGATCACCTCAATACATATGAAATTTATGACTTTGTTTATTTCTTGCTCATTTGGAGAATTTTTCAAGCACAATGCTTGAGATATATAAAAGTACTACTAAAATTAGTTTAAGGTTTGATTTGGCTTTAGCGTACCAATAGATTTAGACTTTCCCTTTTTCCTCATAAAATATACTGTCATAACATGTTTATATTCTTGATTTGCAAATCGTACCTTCATAAGTCTGTGATTAACTAGTGTAATGTCCAAATTGATTTAAATATTGGTAAGGAAAATAACATTTATTTTACTGTTACATTTTCAGACAAACATTTACGAGAATGTTATCATTAAAAAGTGTTATCATTACAAGATGGAAATTATCCTAGTATATTACCTTCGAACCTAATTATACGTACTTGATTTATCTTATGCACAAAAAATTGTATTGATAAATGTGTCATCGTGTAGTATAGCCCATCAGCAGGGTGGTTTCGCAACAGTATGATAAGTTTGCCAAAGTTTACCATTTCTCGACCTTGTAGCAATTTTGATCAGGTAGTTTCGTTTTTTTTTTATTAATTCATATGCAGTCAGGGACTCAAAGGAGAAGAATAGTATGTAACGTTTTTACGGAGAGCAAATCACTCCTCAGAGTAACGGCCACGACCGCAAATCTGTTTTACTCATATTGGAGTGGTATACTCGGTATCCGTACTTCGAACAGACGTGTCTCCCACTCTCAACAAAGAGCTTAGGGAGCGGGTGTCGGGTCAACAGTGACGGTTATAAATCATATTTGCGTGAATTCTTGTCCGCTTTCTGGACTTAAATTTATTAAGATGATATGCGTTCTGTCTTACGAACCAATTTTATCATAAGGAAACCAGACATATCACTTTTGGCGGGACAGTTCCTCTTTATCACAATTTGTTAGGCGCCCACCGCTTTTCTAAAATGATCCCGACTTTTTTTTAATAGGTCCGTCCAGTTTGAGGTACCAAATCATCAGGTGATACCTAATGGGTCGATACCTATTGATTCTAATATTTTTTTGACACATCATCACCTCCGTACACAACACACAGCCTACATTTTCTGTAATAAAAATCTGGTTACCTAAGCCAACGATCAATTTCTTCATTTACAACATTTACAATGCCAAAGACGTCTTCTAATGCAGTTTTTCATAGGGATTGCAACTATGACAAATATTTTGCTCTAACACTTACGTCTAGAGCTATCATTAAAATCACCAAATTACATGTTAAACATAAAAAAATTTTCTGACATATTTCGACAACGGAGACAAACAGTTTGGAAAATTTTATTCAGCGTTCCTTCATTATCTCGAAACAAGTAGGATTCAAGATGTCTGCCGAATGTTTGTTCTGTGGATCAGTCTGTTTGAATATAAATAAGATAAAATTAAATAAGTTGTCAAAATATAAGATATAGGCAACCTTCAATGATAGAACCATGAATGATAGACCAGTTGGAAACCAAAAACAGGTGTTATTCACTACGTAACAAAAATATTGCTGTGAAGACATATTCCAATTGCGCATAATCAACAACTTATAACTATACGCACTCCCATATAAAACACAACAAACGATGTTAGTTAGGACAGATCAAAACAAACTGAAATAAAAACTTTGATTTATAAAAATGCATACAACATTGAAATTGGGAAAATCGGTTAAACCGTTTTCTGAAGTACCAACTCTAAAATCATCAAAGCTACTCGGCGATGCGAGTTTATTTCTCCCGAAATGGATGGGAGGTAAGTAAATGTTATGAATTTTAAGTTTAAACTAAATATTCATTATAAATATTTTGAAAATATTATCATACATAGGTAAATATAAAATAGAAAAACTAAGTGAAGCAATTGAAGATATTTCCAAAACGTTGGGATCCATTTTTAAATTGCGTTTAGGTGGTACAGATTTATTAATAACACTCAACGCTAATGATGCCAAAACAATGTACCATAACGAAGGAAAATATCCAATTCGTCCCCCATTTGATGCGCTTATTAAATACAGAAGAGAGACATTCAAAAGTGTAGGCGTTGTTCCTGCAAATGGAAAAGAATGGCATAAATTTCGAAGTGCAGTCAATCCTCTACTGAAAATTGAAATAGCTCGTCATTATGAATCAAAACTCGACAAAGTTGCACTGAAATTTGTTAAATATATTCGGAAGAAAACGGAAAATAATCAACAAATGAAAGACATCTATAATGATACATTATTATATGCAATTCAAGGTTTGATCAATGCACCATTAAACATTTTGAAATCGTACTAGATTTAATGCACTTTTAGCAATTTCGTTGATTAGTCCTGGCCACGAATTTGACTGCCTTGCGAATGATGCAACAATTGATTCACGTGAAATTGTCCAAGCGAGTATGGACTTCATGGAAGGCTTACACTCCACACTGATTGGATTCCCTACATGGAAACTGTACAAGACAAAAGGCTATAATAAATTGATTACTTCCCACAACGCAATGAAAGACATTCTAGGAAGATATATACAGTCTCATTACGAAGATTACTCGAAGGAAGACAATCAACTCAAGGAAGAACAACCATTCTTATATTCATTATTTGATAATAACACACTCGACTTTAACGATTGTCTTCTGGTTGCGATTGAAACATTTTTAGGCGGTATTGATGCGACTGCAACCACTCTAAGTTTCACAATGTGGTACTTGGCGCAGGACCGGGATCTTCAGCAACGAGTTAAGGCTGATGGAAGTAATAAGCTTCTAAAATGTTGTATCAAAGAAACATTGAGATTGAAAACAACAGCTGGAGCAAATAGTAGATTTTTATTACATGATGTAGAAATTGGAGGCTATTTAATTCCCAAAAATGTAATAATTTACTACCATCTTCTTCGAAAAAATAAATTCGATTTTTTCAGACTTTGGTAATGTCTTTTGTATCAGTCATGGGAAAACAAGAGCAATACTTTGAAAACCCTTTGAATTATATACCAGAAAGATGGTTGAGATTTAATAAAAGTAAAATACATCCGTTTGCATCTTTACCATTTGGTCATGGAGCTAGGATGTGCCCTGGAAGACGGATCGCTGAAAGTGAAATAGTAATTTTACTCAGATATGTGAGGAAAATACAAAATATGTAAAGTTTGTAATGACTTTCATTATATTTCAGATTCTTGATAACTTTGTGCTGTCAATCCCGGATGAAAATGTGAATAAAAACATTGGAATGGTGCTCAGAATGAACAGAATACCTGAAAGTAAAATACAAATTTCGTTGCAACGTACATAATTTGTATTAATTTTATAAAAATATTCAGATAATATTAATGGTAAAACTAAATAACTAAATAACAATAAATTTATTTAAACCCCACGAAACTATCAATTTAGTATTTTATTGAAGCGTTTATCAACTGCTGGAAGGAAATATTTAAAAGTATATTTGGATAAAGTTCCGAAATTAGGTATACCTCGTCATTAGGGTCAAACTTGACAAAATTGAACAGAAATTTATGAAAAGCAATTGAAATAATCTCAAGAAAGAAGATATCTGACTAAAACATATTGAAATGGAACTCAATATAATCTACAATTTACGATTCATTGAAATTTTATAACAAACTGTCTTTATTATATACATAAACTTGTTTGTGCCAGAATATGTCGTATTAAATTCGGTGTATAGTAATTGTATTACAGCGATGTAAATGTAAATTACAAGTGCCTCAATTTCCTCTTAACATTTATGGTTTTTACTGCATGAAAATCACAAGCAGGGAAGAATTGTTAAAACAAACTATTTCATGTCAAATTGACACTTTGATATATGCAATTCATTGTCGCATTTGTTAAAATAAGGTTACAAAACCAGAATTTTGGTTTATTAGAATTTGTACAAGATTGTTTAAAGCTACCAGCTTGTTTATTCATCAAACTACCACCATCTTCGGTTTTCCAAATGACTTTGATTCTCAAATCGAACCATTAAATAATAAATATATTCTTCGTCGTCCTATTTTGTTGTATATATTTCTATATTGTCGATATTGTTCCATTCCAATAAAAATACACATAACAATTCATGTATGCGCCATATAATTATGTATAATTAACATGAAGTTCCTATCGAGAAGGGCAGCAACTGAGAAATCGCACAGTTCGCGTACATGCTCAACGAACGCATCGCATAAAGGATTAATGTCTGCATAAACCCTTCTTTGATAGCATAGCATTATAATATGCGTTGCTAATTATAGATTCTATTTGATATAAGATACAAGACAACACGAAACGATATTGATTGCGATATCATATCCCTTTGCACGTAATGTTACAACACAAGTCCTTAGATTTCCTTTTGCCGCATTTCTCTATACACAAAATATAAAATATACCAGAATATATATATAATATTTAAAAGTAGTTAATATTTCCATTCATTCCTCTCTTATAAAATCTATACATGTGATAATCGCTTAATATATAAACTCTATCTTTGTTATTTTTCTACAATTGGTTTTGGTTCTCTATGTTCGATTTTTTTTGTTATACTCTCTCTTTGAATTTAATATACAACTCGATATTTTATTATTTTCGAAAACAATCAATTAATAATCCAAAAAAGCATCAAAACAATCGCACAGATGAAGAAATAAAATGATTTTCTTTTATTAACGATACATTTGCGCCAATGCTACAAAAATGTTATTAAAAGCAAATATATTTTTGTCATGGAAGTGTATAACGGAACCCAGTGTATAACACCAACGTTCGATTTTAACAGCTGCGTCTTGAACGCGCGGCGATTATGCTTACACGGAATGCGAATAGAATTTAAACTACAATTAAATCAACAAAACAAATATATAGTGCACAAATCTCGATGCTTCTGTACATACAACAACAAACACAATCAACAGGATAATTTCTAGTGTCAATCGTCACAATCAAATGCAGTAAGCAATTTTGCTCTGGATATGCTCGTCAGTGGAGAGAAATTACGTGAAGTGAAATTATATACATGTTAGAGCTAAACAGACTGAGTTTTGCCATAAAGAGATTGTTTATATTTTCTAACTTCAATAATTCACTGTTCTTTCAATCGTCACTGGTTATTTCTTTTTTACACATCACAATCACTGTAAACATATTAATAATTAAGTAGAGTACACATTTAAAACAAATCGATTAAAACAATCATTACACGGATGTGTCTTTGGTTTCAAGTGATGATAGTTAGAGTTCATTTTAGAGCCATGGCGGCCTGGTCATGGAGTCGTACTGTTGGCGTATGCTGAGCGCCGGATGGTAGCCGGGTGCGGCGTACGCACCTGGCGGCAGCAGTCCCTGGTGCAGGACGCCAGCCTGAAGGTACTGCAGGTACTGCGGTGAGCTGGTGTCCATCAGCGGTGCCTGGTGCGGCGATATGAATGACCCGGGCACGCCCGCGAGAGGGTAGCTGGGTGGGCGCGCTTGAGGTGCCCCGATGAATGGATACGTTGTCGTCGACGTCGCCGACACACCGGGTGGGTTACTCGCCTGATGAGCGGGCACGCGGCCCGTCGATGTCGCCGTCTTCTCCTGGCCCTCGGGCGTGGCACGATGATGCGCTGCTGCCGCTGCAGCCATGTAGTAGTTCGACGGCGCCGAGCGGAAGTCCTCCAGGAAGTTCGGATACGAGTCCTTCTCGCCGTAGAGGCCGGGCGGTAGTCCGAGGCCTGTGGTGCTCGGGCCAAAGTTGAACGCGCTTCCTGGCACCACACTTGCCGTTTTCAACGAGATCGCGGTCGGTTCCATTGACGGTGTCGACGTCTTCAGGCCGGCATAGGTTTGGAAGCCTTGGCCAGGTACCCCAGGTACTGGTGAGGGTTCGGTGTTTGTTGCGGGATTAGCTAAAATTTAAACAAATAGTTTAATACATTGCTATTGGAAAATATATAATTTAACATAGCTCCCAAGTATTATGAATATATCAAGTAACATATGGAAAAAAGAAAGGATTGTTATGAAATTTACACATTATACAGAGCCGTCGTATCTTTATGAAAATAAACATTAAAACCTTACTAGTTTGTTGTTGTTGCGCTGCTTGTGCTGCTGCAGCCGCTGCAGCTGCCTTTGCCGCCTTCGTCAACCTCTTTTTCTTCGGCTTTGGTTCAGCAGCTGCCGCTGCTTGAGGAGGTGGTGCCTGCTGCTGAGGTTGCGATTGTTGCAACACCGTTTGGCTCTGAACCATCGGCACCTGCAGATCAGTCATCTGCCGATTATACATATTCGCATGCGATTGGACGCCGTACGGCGGCATCGAGCTAGACTGCGAAAACATCGGCAGCGTTGGAGTGCTCGTTACGGTCGGCTTGCCCGCAAACATGTGCTGTGGAGGAAGATTTTTCTCCGAATAATAGGCTGGAGGTGGATTGCCCTGCAATCCCAATATTCGACTCTCTTCATTCGGATACCTATCGACAATGTGCGACAAACCACGTAGTGACAACGACTGATCAATGTCCATTTGTCCCGAGGTGCTGTGATACGTGGGCGGTCGCGATATTGGAACATCAGGCTTGAAACTATTCGCTTGATCGGCACTCTGCGATGAAACACTTTGAGCGCCCAGTCCTGGAATCGGAGACTTGTAATTATTCATATTAATTGAATTCTGCTCACGGAAGCGTTGTTGTTGCTGTTGCTGTGGTGGTTGTTGCTGCTGCTGAAGAGATTCCGAAGTTTGATTGGGAGCCGTGACCACAGGTTGCTTATAATGATGGGATCGTGACAACATGTTGATATCCGGGCCCGTGTACCCCATGTTCGTATACTTGGACATATCCATTTTACCCGCCGACGGTATGTTGAGGGATGGATATTGATGTCCAGTTTCCGCAGAATAGTTGTACGTAGACTGTCCGAATTGATTGACTGCATTCTGTTGTTGTGGCACTTGGGATACTTGTTGTGGAGTATGCACTTGAGATGGTATTCGGAGCTCCGGAATGTTTTGATGAATATACTTAGGTGGATCACGAAGTGGATAGTTTTGTGAGTCCTCATAACTCCTCTGTGAACTCGGTTCGACTTCATTATAGGCACGCTTCTTCACCGGGTATGAATTACTGGTCTGTTGTAGTTTCGGTTCACTGCCTTTGAATGGCTCAACATTTGGTGGTGCTTGCTGACGGCCATATTCTAATGTCGCCCTGTATGCACTCGAAGAATCCAATTGAGATAATTGCTGAGGGGATGCTTGAGGTAGGATCGCTTGTGCACCGTACATAAACTTATCTTGCTGAGATGTAAGATCAACTTGTTGCGTGGAAAGAGAAAGTTGGGATGAATGTGGTTGTTGGGGTGGAAGTGCTTGCTGTTGAGTGGCATTCGAATGGCTAAGCTGTGGTACACTAACTGCGCTTTGTGCCTGATGTTGTGTTTGTACGTGGGTTGGCTGGTGTACTTGTTGTTGCAGCGGCGACGGTTGCTGATGTTGGAGAGGTGACAGACTTTCCGATTGCGCATACGGATCCTGAACTTGTTGATTAACTAACGGTGAATGTGGCGAATGCTGCTGATAGTGTTGGATATCAATCGGCGACTGTTGGCTTTGCGTGTTTGGCGATACCTGCTGACTCATGTGCGGCGATGGTTGCTGCGATTGTGGCTGTTGAGCAGCCGGAGAGTTTGGATTCTTAGCTTGATATTGGTCCGTTAAAGGCTTGGTGGTGTCGTAATACGAGGGTGCATTCGAGTCGGCGTTGTAAGGCGGCGTTGGATTGCTTGACGAATAATTGCCTCCCGTCGGATAATACGGGTTGTTGTAGGAATAATTGGCATTCTGCGTGGTCGGCGGTGTGTACACGTGCTCCGAAAATTGTGTATAAGGCGACTGGGGGTTGTCACGCGGACTGCACGACTTGTCCGGACTACTCTTCGTCGAGACCGTGTCCTGGTAGAACCCGACGCGCATTTGCCCATTGAACGGATACGTAGATGACTTGGGTGACGCATCCGGCAAGGGGGATCGTAGGCTGGGCGATTCCGCCGGCGATTTGTGCAGCGGCGACGGGTACGGCGCCGGATACGCGCCGATACGTTCGTCGATACCCACATGCGGTGAGTCCATATCCTGCGAGAAGGACGAACGCTCCGACATGCTGCTGCCGGTACTGACTTTACGTTGGCGCGGCGCTGGCTGCTCGCTCATGAACGGACTATCGGGATTCGGCGACGGATCCGGCAAGGCCACCTTACGTGTCTCCTCCTTCTTACCCTCCATCACACTATTATCAATCGTAATCGTCTTCTCCTCTTTTGCGTCGGCTTTCTTCGCCACCGACTGCACTTTGGGGCCGCCAAACGCTTTGAACCAGGCACTTAGGTTGGGGGTTGCGTTCCCCGGACTATTGTCTAACTTCGGTGAGTCCACTTTCACGTCCTCACTTTTCACATCTTTCTCTTTGTTGTCATCAACCGGCGTCTTATCATCGGCCGCCTTATCCGATTGACTTTCATCGTCCTTCTTGTTATCGTCGTCAATAAATTTGTGTTTACCAAAACTGTCCAACACCGAACCGAGGCTTAACTTGGGCGCACTGTCGTCTGTTTTCACTATGAGCGAATTTTTCGTGTCTTTTATTTTCGATAATGAACCGAGAGGAAAGATCTCCTCCTGTTTGGCATCTTTATTTTGCACATTCGTAATTAGATTACCTTTGCTTTTACCCGGTTGTAACCGATCAATAGTTCGTTGCACTTCTTTTCGTCGGAATATTTTTGTTGGATCCCTATTCATGGGTCGCTTCTTCATATTCGAATTTACATTCGAGGTACTGCTATTGGAGTTGCCATTATTCGAATGAACCATCGCATCGGCGGGCGCGGTCGTATCTTTTCGCGCAACAGGAGGCGTGTCGATCTTCTTCTCCACATCCGATGACTTACTTGTCGTACTGTTATCAAAATCATCGATGCCTGAGAAAGCAGAAGGGGAATTGGTCGCCGAACTGAATTCCTCAAACTTGGGCGTATCATCTAACCACTTGTTGATATCCTTAAGTGTTTGTTCGGTGGCTAATGATAGCGCGTCGAATTTTTTCGAATTGTTGGCCGCATTTGTAGCTTGCTTCTTCAGCTTTGCCTTTTTATCCGACTGTACGCTATCAGCGGTACTATTATCATCATCAAAAAGGTCCTTGGACATTTTCTTCTTTTTCGGATGAACAATTGTTTCGTTCTTCTTGCCACTTTTAACGGCTGCTTCCTTTTTCGTATCCAGTCGAGTGTCTTTTGGTTCGTGTGGAAAGTCGTAGATTTTCAAATCTTTGTCAGCCTTAAGCTTGGTAAGGTCACTCTTAGCTTTCAATTTTTCTATCGTCTCGCTCAGCGTGTGATGTTTATCCTTTGGTTTTGCAGAATCATTCTTCACGATATTAGTTTTATCATTTTTAAAAATCTCCTTCCACTTGTCTTGCTTTGGTTTGACTTTGTCTGGAACTGTATCATTTGGAACCTGCAGCTTTTTATGCTTGGATGGCGAGTGTTTTCGTATTTCAGGACTCATTGACTTCGGCGACGATGGCGGACTACGACTTCGGCTACTACTGAAACTGACACTTCGACTAAAACTCCGGCTCCTGCTGCGACTTCTTCGATCGGACGAACGCTTCACCTTCTTCATCGGCTTCCTGCCTCGCTTATCCTTAATCTTTGATTCTTTGCTTTCAATTTTCTTTGAATTATGCCGTTTTGGACTGGGACTTTGATGTCGATCTTTTTTGTTTGCTTTTGATTCCACATCCTTTGATTTTTTCACTTTGACTTTGTCTTTCTCACTTTTACGATTCTTTTCTTCATGCTTCGTCTTACCTTTATCTTCTTTTATGTCCTGTTTACGAATTTTAGCCTCTCGTTCCGTACCTTTGGCCTTACGATCCCCCAATACATCAGATTTGCGTTTTTTAGCTTTCTTCGGACTCATAATTTCTCTATATTCATCTTTAACACGTTTGTTTTCCTTTTCTTTCTCTTTCTCCTTTTTATCCAATTTTATTTTATCTTTCTTTTCTTTTTCCTTCTTATCCTCCTTAACTTTGTCTTTTTTCTCCTCTTTATCCTTCTTCTTTTTGTACATTTTATCCTCGTCGTCACTCTCTACGAATTTTGATTTAACTTTCTTTGTATCTGTTTGCTCTTGAACAATTGACTTCTTCTTAGCAGGAGTCTCGACGACGTGCTTCTTTCTCTTGATTTGATCAAGATCCGGAAATTCCACCGCGATTTCGTCATCGGAGGACGTAACTTGATCGAGATATCTCTCCACTGATCGATTGAAGAACTCCAACACGGTGTCAACCATTTCGGAGTATTCTGCAACAAAGAGGTGAGTTTCCCCCAAATAAGCAAAGAAAATCCCAAAAATAAACGCGAAAGGATTGTAGAAAATATTAATACCATTCTCAACACCATTGTATAATTTACAATTGTTGACTATTAACTGAAAATCCGTTCGAAACCTAGAAAATGTTTTGTAGTGTCCATTTTCGAGGCGTTCTTCCATCTTTTGTAAGTCCATCGGTTTTCTAATTATTGAATAATAGTTGGGCGCGTACTCCTCTTCAACTGGGTTAATAAACGGCCACGCATCCTCATGGTCTTTGACCGCATCGAGAATTTTGTGTAAACCCGTCTGTAAATCTTCCTCAGACTGACTGAAACTGCTTCAGAAATAATATATCAATAACAATAATTTGATTTGTTAACACTTTAATACGTACACTTGTGATGTTTTCATTTTTTTCTTGTGTGGATTGGACACGGGCTCGATAAGTATCTGTCCGGTCGCCGACGCCAAGGAATTATTCGTCTGTCGGCCGACTGGCTTGGCATCTTTGGATTTTGTTGATGGTGGCACAGCACGATCTATGAATAATGAATAATCGAGATTAAGAGTCGTTTTATTTAGTTTAAATAATATTAGTCTTACCTGCTGTGCCATCTTTTTGCTTGTGTTTCTTATCCTTTGTTTTACCCATTTCATACCGACTTTCGGAAGGAGAGGACTTGTCAAATAATTCAATAGACTTGATTTCTGGTCGTTTACATATCTCACGGCGTTTTATTTCTTTTCTAATAACGTCAGTGTAATAATCTTCACGAATTAAGAGACTTTCGTCCTAGAATTAAACAGGATATTTCCTATAAAGGCTTATAGATGTCATAGAAGTATCGATACTTGTTGACAACAAAACAATATTTTAGTACTGATTCAATATTTCAAATGTACCTTTGTGGATCGTTTACTTTCAAGTAAACGCTGGCGCGCCAAGGTTTCTTTCTCAAGAAATAAGCGCGGCAATTCGGGTATAAAATTCCTCTTCAAAGTTTTGTATAAAGATTGCTCAGCCTTAATCTTAGTGTCTTGAAACTTCTTCGCCAATTGCGTCCAGTCCGTTATGGTAAAGCACACCACCTGCCAGATAGGCTTCTCGGACTTGGGCAAGTCTTCCCTGTAGAGTCTGGTCCCATAGAAATACCAATACGCGGATTTCTTACCATCATAGCCGATCGGTTCCACGCGAAGGCTATCCGCCTCTAAATTTTTCAGCTCGCCTAACACGTCAGGCGCGTCCAAACGAAACTCGCACAAATTATACAGAATCTCGACTTTCACGCGCAGCGGCAGCAGTTCGAAATCAATGTCCGTGTTGAACGGGTTCACAATCTCATACTCTTTGCACTTCTTCCTGAACAGCCGCCTCAAGAACATCTGATAATTAAAAAGCGAGATGTCATGTTCCTGAAGGCATCCTTTCAGCAGCAACACAATCAGTTCTTGCAACCACGAGGGCTCTTCGGTACCGTCAGTAAGTAAGGCCTCCTCTAGATCCTAAAACAATACATTTGAATTGATTCGTTTGGCAATTGTTTGCAATCGTTTTGTATGCCAATATGTACATACTTCAATATCAAAGTCAAGCAGTTTAAAAGCGGTACGAAACAAGGAACAGAAGTGAGCAATACTTGGCACCTCCCACCATGACTGTATATCTACAAAACGGTACGTTATAAGGATTATTATGCACTCGGTAGACCATCATTGGTATCTCATCAAGCAAGTGTTCACTATATATCGCAACATTTATAGGGCTAAACAACAATAAACACACCTAGGATGCTAATGAAAGTTGGAAACATAACCTAGACTGTAATCAATACGCAAGTGACTTCCTCAAATCATGTTTAGTTCCATAATTAGTATACAAATTGAATTCCCATACATTACTGGTCGGTGCACAGCGCCTCAATTACGCATTATCGGGGTGCGAACGCATCTCGCGCGTTCGGGCACACCAAGTGTATTCGTCTGTCAAGTGAGCGCCTACAAGAATGACATTTGCCCATTGGGAGCGTTTCATAGCTGGTGGTGCACGTACACGGACACGACACACGACGGCGGTGGCGTCGTCGTATCGACGATGGTGTAATTTTCACTGCTTGCACTGATATGAACGACACTCAACCCATTTCCCTCCAGGGATCGTGGGGGACGCCAGCGTGTGTGTTACTAACACTCTCTCTTTCGCTCTCGGCTTCGGGCAGCGGTGTGACTTGGGCGAGCGATCTTTTTGCGCGGACGTCGTGTGTGCGTGCGTGCGAACGGCGACCGTTGGCGCGCGCCAACCGACTGGTTGTTGGTGCCAAACTGCGCGTTCGCGATTTATTTGTATACAACGCGCGCGGCACAATGCTAACCCCCCCGAAAACGCCACTCTTCGTGCTACTACGGCTCGGCGCAAAGCGGAAGTCGGGCCCCGAGAGTGGCGAAAACTCCGAACACAAACGCACATCGGCGTCCACTCTTCGCTCGCGCCGATCCCGTCCGCACCTCAACGCGGTGCGCTCGTTTGCACTCGTTTTATTTTCTGGTGCGTTTGCCAGCCGGTCGTTCGGTGCAGTTCGTGTACTTGGCATACATACTAGCTATACTAGGTTCGTAAAACTGGACTTGCATTGGTTGGAAAGGAAAAATCTAACTAGAAAAAACGAAAAGCTGTAGCTGTTTTAGACCAATCGGTGTACCTTGATTAATTTAGTAAGAGCTCTCACATTTTCTAAGTTGTCATTAGTGCAACCATTTACCAGTGGGAAGTTCCTTTTCGACAATATTTTAATAATTTGTCAAACTTTAGGGTGAACATTCGAAATATGTTCCATTTTATTTTGAAGCACTCTTCTACTGGAAACTACGTCCAAAATAAATATATTTATGAATATATAATCGAACGGCGGAAAGACCTTAAAGGTCGATAGCCATTAAAATGTATTTATTATTATTATAAACGAATATAAACGTCTTTTCGAGATCATTATAATCCAATTTGATTTTTTTACTATGACAGTAAATTCATTGAAATATTGCTCAAATGAGATCTTAGGCTTCCGTCAGACTGCCGCCGTCGAATTGCTTCGAGGTTTCCTTGTCCAACTCATGTATTATTTCTTCGAGTTTCTTCATCTCCTTTCAAGTATATTCATTCGAGAAGGTTAGGCATAGAATTACAAAGCCGAAGTCGGCAGTGTGGCAACCCACCTTAGAAATTTCAGAACAAACAGCCAAGACGCGGGTGTTTCCATTGATTTATATAACTTCGATACGAATCAGTTAATCATGAAAAAACCTTATGTATTTGTTTTTGGTAAATTAGTAATATATTTAACCCTTTGCGGTCAAAGTTAACGTAACATCATGGACTGCTAACAACGTGAATAATTTGTCACATGAAATATGCGATCTTTCCCGATGTTTGAATTCATTGATTAAAATAGATGACTATAAATCATTAAAAGTATTACAAATAACACATTAGCAACGAATTTCAAATAAAAAATTGCCTCTTATTTTTTATAATGTTATATTGTCGGGTATGAATTGTTAACAAGTCTACATTTAAATTTTAATTGCATTAATACAAGCTTATGCCAATTGATGTTTGCAGTATGGAAAAGATAGGAAATCAAAACATTGAAAAATGAACTGCTTTCAACTACCAAAACGCCAAAAACCGTATTATTTCTATACTTTTCCATTGCCTGTCAAGAGCATTATCGGCCCACATATTCAATATTAAAATCTGCCAACCAGGCAACGTTGCTAATGCTACCATTTCATTTCACACATAACCTCTTAGATTTTGTTGACAAACAGACCAAAACTGTTTCGCTTTGAATTTCGCTTGCATTGAAAGATTATAGAGATGTCTTCTTCAAAACCGGACTTTCCCTTAGAAGCATTAAATGTAAACGGCCCAACGTATCTTAAAAATGCTTTATTAAATACACCAGATCCTTTGAAAGCAATTGAACAATTTCAAGTAAGTTCTTCCTATTCCATGTCGATTTCAGCAGGTTGTAAATAATATACGTATTTATATTTTAGTTGACAAATGGAATTCTGCTACCTTCCCTTAGGCCCATGCTTCCACTACTGGATCTCCATGGGGTACGTCGCCTCGATTTCCACTCTTCAGTGGTGGAGGAGCTTCGAGATAAATTAGTTTCACATATCAACGAAATTGGTGCTAAAACCGGTCTGGAACGCGACAAAAAGCTGAATGAATTACTCGTGAAGAGCTTCCCTGTGGTAAAGGTGAAGTCATTGCGACCGATAGTAATGAGTATTTTGCGAAATATACCCACCATTGACGACAAGTACTTAAAAGTATTAGTACGCGATCGGGAATTGTACGAGGATACTAATACTGAAGTAAAACGACAAATATGGAAGGATAACCAATCGTTATTCGGTGATGAGGTATCGCCTTTATTGAGTCAGTACATTGCGGAAAAGGAGAACATTCTCTTTGATCATCAGAATAATACAACGCAATTTTTCGGGCCTACACCAAAAGTGCGCAGACAGGGCGAAGTTGTCCAGAAGTTAGCTCATATGATTGGCAGCAGCGTGAAACTTTACGATATGGTACTGCAATTTTTACGAACTCTATTCCTACGGACGAGGAATGTTCATTATTGTACATTGCGAGCGGAATTACTAATGGCCCTGCATGACTTGGAGGTTCAGGACATTATCTCAGTAGATCCTTGTCATAAATTCACTTGGTGTTTGGATGCATGCATTCGCGAGAAGAACGTTGACATCAAACGTTCCCGAGAGTTGCAGGGTTTCCTCGATAATGTCAAACGTGGCCAGGAGCAGGTATTGGGCGACTTATCAATGACACTTTGCGATCCATACGCCATCAATTTCCTTGCGACGTCAGCGATTAAAATTCTGCATATCCTGATCAACAATGATGGGATGCCTAGAGATAATCAAATATTAATTCTTCTCCTGAGGATGCTGGCGTTGGGTTTATCAGCTTGGGTGATGATTGATTCGCAAGATTTCAAAGAACCTAAATTGGACAGCCAAATCGTAACGAAATTTATGCCCGCGCTGATGTCGTTGATCGTTGACGATCAAGTTCGTTCATTGTCTTCAAAATTACCGCATGATGAACGTGAAGCTGCTATTACACTTATCGAGCACACTGGTCCCGTGCCGGATGCGGTGGAAGCCTACATTCAGGAAAGTCCCGTCGCGAGTATTCTCGCCATGTATTACACAATTCACGTTGGAAGACAGAAGGATAGAGTTGGTTTACTACGTATTCTAACAATTCTTGCGAATTGCAAGGAAGATCGGGCGTTTGAAGACCCGTTTCTACATTCGATGGTACATTTATTAATTCACATGCCGGAAGAATTTACAGCGCCGGCGTTTTGCACAGGTCTTTTCGATGAGTTTTTCTTTGCTGGTTTGCAAAGAGATAATGTAACGCGTCATCTACTAAAATTGTTATGGTATATTCATCCAAAACTTCCCTCGAACAGGACACAAACATTGATTAAGGCTCTGCAACCTACGCATCAACATGGTGAGAAAGTACATGTGTTGTACCAGTCACTGCAGGAGAAAATCAATTCACAGCAGCAGGAAGAAGCCGTGCCTGATATGGATATTGATGTTAATTCGCCTTTGATGAATGTACCCACTCCAGCACCTTATCATCAAACGATATAGACATATTCCTAAGTTGTTGATTATTAATATATTTTCCATAAATTTAACAAGCAAAAAATCTTAAATTATAGCTCTAATTATATTTGTGGACTAATTTGAATTACATTTTGTTGTGATTTAACAGACGTTTGTGGAAAATATATAAGGAACGCAAGTTTACTGAGGTCTGAATATTGTTTCATATATCAGTAAAAAGGCGGGACTAAATATGATATGATCTGGAAAAGGGTGATCTGAGGTGTAGATTGTTACTAAATTTATTACAAGTCAAGTCGGACGTCGCACAGTAGCTGAAATCAGTGTTTTCGCCCGTCGGGTATTTTGTTGAATTTTATGTTAAACTTATACATTTTTATCATTAGCTTCAATTTAGTGGGTGTTGTTATTTGGCAACAATTACTGTAATTATCGGTAATTATTGCCGAAGAGGCGGAACTAAAAATGATATCAGAATATCAGGTGTTCACTGATACTAGAAATTGGCCCTTTTAAGACTATTTTTCTTAATTTTTTTTCAAGAATCAACATAAAAGTCAATATATTGCAAAAAATTATCTTCTAGCAATGGACTCAGAAGAAAGGGTGTTAAATAAATGCCAAAATGTAGTAAATGCTGGAGTTTAGCCCACCTGGGCAGCACAGTTGGTAGTGCTTCGGCTTACCACGCAGGCGGACGGGGTTCGAGTCCCCGGGGTGGGC